>CAJNJA010071786.1:0-22080 GCA_905231915.1 Symbiodinium necroappetens | reverse complement strand
GCCACAGATCTTAGAGGCGAGCCTCGCACAAGTTCGGGTCTGGCAACTATGCCAATATCAGCCCTAGTCTCCCTTATAGACTGAAAAGTAAACGGGCGCGACTTTCAAGATTCCAGATCTAGACCCGTGCGGAACAATAAGTGCAGCCCATTACAAGCCCAAAACATCCTAGAAAAACGTATAAGATCCACTGAAGACCGCTGTAACACCCAACAGCACCCGACAACAAGACAATGAGCTAAGCCGGGCTGATAGCGTGGTCTAAGCCTGGGGGGTTCGCGCTGGTAGTGGTGGTGACGAAAGAAGATGATGACATGCTTCTGGTATAGGGCCCTTCATGTTTAGAGAAGGGTGTTGTGCAATTCTAAGTTATAGTACAGTTACAAGAAGGAAGCCTAGAGGTAGTAAGGTCCGTAGTCATCTAGGGGTTTCTAGATCATGCTTTGAAGTCTCTGGTTACCCATAGGCCCCTAAGTAGTTCCTTTTTGTGGTTTATATTTAGTATCCTATAAGGTAACCCCAAAAAGGAACTACGTAGCGGCCTATGGGTACAGACATCTTTTTTGTTTGCAGGGGTGGGGTGGGGGGTTGGAGCGGGTCGGACTTCGGCTTTATAGGGAGTTGGGGATGTGGAGCTAAACTTTGAAGTTTAGGGGCTTGGGTTTTCTAGACGTTTGGGCTGGGCTTTCGAGTTCTATGACCCTTACCCTCAAAGGACTCATATTTTAAGGCTTTTGGGCCCAAAGACCCTATTATATAAGGATTTTGGGCTATTCTGATGCTAGGGGTAAGCCTCACCGGGTTTAGTCCCTCGAAGGCCGGCCTGAAGGCCCTTCA
The DNA here is from genome assembly GCA_905231915.1 of Symbiodinium necroappetens. Classification (NCBI taxonomy): domain Eukaryota; class Dinophyceae; order Suessiales; family Symbiodiniaceae; genus Symbiodinium; species Symbiodinium necroappetens. The sequence goes on along the minus strand of CAJNJA010071786.1, from coordinate 21,243 downwards.
GCACTGCTGCGTTTGCGAAGCCTGCAACGGTTTAGGGTTTAGGGCGCATTAGGTGTGCCAGGCTCGGTGCTCAACAAGTGGATGCAAGGCTCAGAGTACGGTTGAGCTGGGTCTACAGAGTCCTCATCCTTATTTTCATCCTCGTCATGACCATCACCATCATCATCATCATCGTCATCATGATCAGCATCAGACCAATATGGGCCGATGGCGGCACAATCCAAAGCCTGCAACAAACCTCCACCTCCGAGTCATTTCCTTGCGCCACTCACCCATGAAAATCAGGCCAAAAACGATTCCCCAAACAAAAAACGGAATCATGATCTCGAAGACCTCTCACCACCGACCCCTAGGGATGGCGGTAATGTGGGGGCCTTTGGGCTTGGGGTTCATCGGGGCATCCCCGGCCCCATCATCGGCCCAAGCCCTGGCCGCATGGGCCTTGGGAGTTTCCCTGAAGGGTTTAGGGGGTTTAGGGTTTTATGCAAGACGTCTGCGGACCGTCCAAGCGAGAAGCACTCCAAGATGCTTAACCAGGCGACATACAGCGATCATTACAAATTCAAGCATTGCGCCGTTTGCGCGCTGCTCTTGTCAACTTTGTATAACAGTTCCAGACCGCAGCAGGACTTCGCAAAGGGACAGGACAGTGCAGTGCCTGTACAGGTGCACATATCATTGCCCGAGTGATGGCGGGGTAATCCACACCATGAAACCCTATGAATTAGCTCATGTGGCGGCTGCCGGATATCCCTCGGCACAACACANNNACACCCAAAAAGTTGTAAAGTCTGACCTCGCTCGATCCAGAGAAGCATAATCAGCTTCGCAGATGAACGCTTGCGGCGCTGAGCCCGTCTGTAAGGCCAGAGGCAATCTGCCAGTATTCCATGCAGCCACATTGACTGGAGTTAGCCATCCTGTGGACACTACAAAATGTATGTACAGCTCCAAGATGGAAACCCACTCAGAAGACTCCACCCAAGTGCCTCGTTTCATCCAGGCCTGAATTACCCACAAGAATCGAGGTCCCAGTAAAGCATCCGCAAAGTCTTGCGGCTGGAAACCCAAACCAACAACTAAACGGGTTTAGGGCTTTCGGGGTTTAGGGCTTAAGGTTTGGGGTTTAGGGGTTTAGGGATTTGGGGGTTTAGGGTTTAGGGGTTTAGGCTCAGGGCCACATGATGTTCCACGAGCTCTGCTCGTAGGCAGGCTGTTTCGGATGCAGGGCTGCAGGTTGCGCCATTCCTTCTTGCCAGGATGTTTCTCAGAGACTCCAAAACCCTGTAATACAGGAATATACCTTAAATATTAGAATAGGAACCCTAATAAGATTTAAGATACATTCCTTAATTAAGGGGTTTTGGAGTCTCTGGGAATGCTGGACAGAATCTGCTCGCGCACCACCTGGGTCTGTCAACATGCAGCTATAGGGTTTACGGTTTAAGTATATGGCAGTGTTTGAAATTCTTGAACTCTACGGCAGAGTATTGTTAATCATACCTCATCCTTATTCTCCAATCGTTTTCAGCCCTAAGCCCTTGTCTACTCAAACTCGCCAAACGTACTTTCCTGCAACAGCTACGACCTCAAAACCAAACTTCCTAACGCTTTGATCTCGATCTCCAGAAAAAAGTACTATCCTGCAGCAACTACGACATCAAAACCCAAAGTGTCGAATCTTTCGGGACCCTTAACGCTCAACCCTAAACCCACAGCCCTCAACCCCGAACCATGAAGCAACAGGCCTGCCTAAACCCTAAAAACCCCTAAACCCTAAAGCCCTAAACCCCTAAACCCTAAACCCCTAAACCCTAAACCCTAAACCCCTAAACCCCTAAACCCTAAACCCAAAACCCTATAAACCCCGGAAGCCTCGACCGTCCACCTCACGGCCGTCCACCGACGCAGACTTTATCTCAGAGAGGTTTAGGGTCTAGGAGTTGATGGTTTAGGGTTTAGGGTTTAGGGGCTTAGGGTTTAGGGTTTAGGGTTTAGGGTTTAGGGGCTTAGGGTTTACGGGTCAACCTTTGACTTGGGTATTCATGGCAACATTATTACGATTCTGTCATCTTCTTCTTCTTGTTCTTCTTGTTTGTTCTAGGCCTCTGAAAGCACGGCTAGGGTCTAGGAAGTGTAGGGTTCAGGGTCTAGGTGGAGGAGTAGAGTTGAGGGCGCAGGGCTCCCTTTGCAAGACCCTGCACCCAAAAACTCGGTCGGGCCGAATCCACGGTCTCACTGTTAAGGCTTTGGGGTCAGGAGGTTCAGGGTTATAAGGTTTAGGGCTTAGGGCTCAAGGTGTAGTATCCTGCTTATATCCCTACTGAAGAACGACTTACGAAGTTTTCCGACCCTCCAAGTAGTAGGGCCCGCTTAGGAAATAAGTAGGGCCCGCTTAGGAAATAGACAGGGCTCTACACTGACTGAATGTACCCATAGGCTCCATAGTAGTTCCTTTTTGGGATTACCTTGTAGGATCCTACATTCAAACCACAAAAAGGAGCTACTTTGGAGCTAAGGTACCTTCAGTCAGTTTAAGGTTTGGGGTTATCTGCCTGTTCTTCCTGAGAGGCCCTTTCAAGAAGACAACCCTGTGATAACCGCAGCGGAAGGGCTATTCCGTGGCATCTAATTCTCCAAAAACAAGTCAAAGCAACCAAAATGAAACCCCACAGCCCTACTCGTGCTATATGGGCACGTCGTATAAACATGAAGTGTTCAAGACTACCCGTTGTAAGAACATTAGCTTGTGTAGCGTAGGGGCCTAGAGTAACTGCCAATAACAGCATTATAGGGTCTAGGGTTTAGGGTTCAGGATTGAGGGCTCAGGGTTTAAACCCTAAACCCTAAACCGTGTTTAGGCTTTAGGCAAGATCCTGTTCCAACTAGAAGGCCCCTTTTTGGAGTCACGATATGGAGCTCTCCGTCTTTCTGAGAAACCTTGACGTTGTAGCTGGAAATCACCCCCACAGGGTCCTAAGTACTAGGGTTTAGGGTTTAGGGTTTAGGGTTTATAGGGCTTCCTTAAAACATACAAGTAGTTCCTAACATATAGAAAACCTACTTTCTACTATATAGGTGCTTAGGACCCTTGGGGACCGTACTACTGGTGACCCTACTGAATACCCACTTGCTACGTAGAGGATCATGGAACCTGCAAAACCTATAGGGTCAGAAGGTAACTATACCCACAGGCCCCTAGTAGTTCCTTTTTGGGATCACCTTATAGGATTCTAAACATAAACCACAAAAAGGAACTACTTAGGGGCCTATGGGCAGTACCTATATTATAGTAACTGCATGGCTACAATTACTTACAGCACCCAGTCATGTGCTTACAACAGTTTATGACCTTACTTACCAAGCCCCATGATCGGCCCGAGACCCTCTAAGCCTAATTCTCGCTTCCTGATACTTTGTAGCCCGAGCAGCAGAATTCAGGACGCCCACATTCTGCAGTGGCTGCCTGCCAGCGCACAAGAGCCAAACACTTTGTGTAGGTCCTGATGTCGTTTGATTGAACCTAATTAAGGAATCTTGCTGAATTCCGGCTTGTTCGGCGAGTGGAACCTATGACCTCATACTTAAGGTTTTAGAAGCTAAAGGTCTTAAGGAATCGCCTTGAAGCTTGGCATGACTCAGTCAACCACCTTTAAAGCTTGTGATATTTGGGTGTAGAGGGTGCGTAAACTGAGCGCTCCCGAGACATTCAAACTTTACAGCACGTGACACATAAGTTCACCTTGTGAAACAAACTGGAGACTTTTCTCTGCGACACATATAAACTGAGGGCAATCGCGAAGCCCGAGGGAAACGGCCGGTTGGATACTGCTTTTAGGAAAGCAGCCCTTAACGCGAGGTCATGCACAGCAACTGGCGAACTAAACCAAGGGTTTAGGTTAGTAGGTAGGGTTACGTCAAGGCAGCTGGGAGAGTGACGTTCATGATTTCGTGTTACCCGCCATGGATAGGGGAGGCAAGGAACTTCTAGACAACCTGACTTTGACTCCATGCCAACCCTAAACCCGAAACCTAAACCCTCAACCACCCTAAACCCTAAACTCTAGACCCCAACCCAGCACCCGAAAACCAGACCAAAACCCTCGACCGCTGATGCCCTGCCATGGAAAGATCGGAGAGGGATTTACAGGCAGCAAGACAGCCAGACCTCTTAACCCTAAGGGTCCAAAGGACCCAAATATTAGGTACTTGGGCACGTGGGTTCCGGATAGTAGTTATGTAGATTTAATATTTGGGAGAGTATATGATTATCAGGTACTTGGACTTGGACCCTTAGGGCAAGAATTCATTCGACAGGGTTTTGAGGTAGAGCCTAGTAAATGTATAAGATCTCGCGTTTAGGGTTGCAGTGGGTTGCCTCTAGAACTAGCCTATCCGAACTCGTAGACTATCTAGTAGGCAATTGAGGAACCTGATTAAGCAACCCTGGGTCTTGTTTTCGAGTTCTTTCTATGAGCCCCAAGATTCTTGGGTCCCGGTCCCAAGTCAGTCCTAAACCCAGAGGCTCCATGGTAGTTCCTGTTTGAGGTTTATATTGAGGATCCTATAAGATAATCCCAAAAAGGAACTACTTTGGAGCCTATGGGTAAACCCTACACCCAAGGCAGTGCTGGCCGAGGTGCGTTCCGGAGTTGATGACTTCCTGGGCTGGGCACTGAGATGTTTAGGCGTCGCTGGTAGCATTGGAGGCTCCTAGAAGGGCACTCCTGGGTTCAGGGTTTTAGGGTTTAGGGTTTTTAGGGTTTAGGGTTTAGGTTTAGGTTTTAGGTTTCAGGGTTCAGGGTTTAGGGGTTTAGGCTTTAGGGCTTTAGGGCTCTAGGGACTCTAGGGTTGCATGAGGGGCTCGTAATATCAGGGTTCATGCAGCTTTCTGCACTCAGGCTGCAAGGAGCTATGCTTAGTTTCCTTGTATAAGGATTCCGAGCTGTCTGAAGCCCTATAGTAAAACGCTCAACCCTAAACCCTGAAAACCCTAAACCCTGAAAACCCTAAACCCTGAAAACCCTAAACCCTGAAAACCCTAAACCCTGAAAACCCAAAACACCTGAAAACCCAAAACACCTGAAAACCCTAAACCCAAAAGCCCCTAACACCTCTAAACTCGAAGCCGTAAAAAACCCTAAAAGCCATAAAAACCCTACTCCCTAAAAACCCGAAAAACCCTAAACACCCTAAAAACCCCAAACACCCTTAACAAACCTAAAAACCCTTAACAAACCCTTCAAAACCCTCTAAACCCTAAGAACCCTAAACGCCCTACACCCGAAGTTCTCCAATCTCAGAAACCCCAAAAGCCCCTAAGCCCAGGGAGCTTTCAAAGCTCAGGGCTTACTTCATCCGGCTCCGGGGCTTGCGCGGGGCCCTAAACCGTAAAGCCCCGAAGCCCCATGATCCCAAAGCCTCATACCTCTAGCGTTTAAGGTGTAGAATTTAGGGTTACCCTTAAACCTAAGGCATCAACACCCGTACTGAAACCTTAGAAGCCCGTAAACCTAAAGCATCAACACCCTAAACCCTAAACACTAAAACCTCAAACCTTAGGCCCTAACCCCTATCCCCTAAAGCCTCACACCCCAGGCGTCGAGGCACACAGAGCCATCCGCTCTTGGCCCTAAGAGTCGACCTCTAAAGCATAAAAAGGGGAGTGTGGGGCTTGGTTAGGGTTTAGGGTTTAGGGTTTAGGGTTTAGGGTTTAGGGTTTAGGGTTTAGGGTTTAGGGTTAGGGTTCAAGAGTTCCGGGGTTGAGGGGCTTAGGGGTTGCCCATAGGCCCCTAAGTAGTTCCTTTTTGGGATTACCTAAAAAAAAAAGGTTCTAAATATGAGCCACAAAAAGGAACCACTTAGGGGCCTATGGGCACGGGGTTTCGGAGTTTGAGTGTCTAGTTATATGCTCCAATGTAGTTGCTTTTCTGGCTTAACCAGCTTTAGGAAACCTAATAGCCACCACCCCCACTCCGCACCACTAAATACCCTCAACCCCTAGACCCTCTCCACTAGTGCCTAAGCCCGAAAGCCCAAACACTAAACCCAGTGGGTACCCTTATGACTCTGTTATGCTATGATTGAAATTATTAAGACCCTCAACCAAGAATCCCGTACTAAACCCCCAAACCCTAAATCCCGTATAAACCCTAAACCCCCAAACCCTAAATCCCGTATAAACCCTAAACCCCCAAACCCTAGACCCCCAAACCCCAGACCCCCAAAACCTGCGCATAGCTCCAAGCTGCGGCGATCTCGAGAGCCCGAGCTCTTCGAAGCGAGCCTCTTTTTCTCTTTAAAGCTGCTGAATTTATTTTAAGCAAGGGTGCCCTTAAAAGGGATCTAGAAGGCTTCCCTTAAAGGGATCTGTAAGGGTCCTTTCCAGGGGTCTACTACGGCTCTTCTAGGGTTCAGGTGTTTTTTGGTTTGGGGGCTTTATGGTTGTAGGCTTTAGGGATTTAGGGTTTTAACGTTCAAAGCTTTAGGGCTCTAGCGCTTAAGGATTTAGAATTTAGAGTTTGGGCGTTTTGGGACACGTTCATTCACATCTTTCGATGTTATGTAGAGTCGAGAGTTGGGTTTTCAGCGCTCAGGGGTTTAGGGTTTAGGGGTTTTGGGGTTTTGGGGTTTAGGGTTTAGGGTTTTGGGCTTTATGGCTTTTGGGGTTTAGGGTTTAGGGCTTTGGGCTTTAGGGCTTTAGGGCTTCAGGGGTTTGGGGTGTCTTTATTGTTGGGTGAATCTTCAAAGGCTTTCGAGCATGCGCTTCCTTTGCGGAAGGTCCAGGGAGACAGCAGGGAATCCGAAACCCTAAACCCTGAACCCTAAAATCCTTACACCCTTAATTAACCCTAAACCCTAAACTCCTTAAACCCTTAACCCTAAAATCCTTAAACCCTAAAATCCTAAAGCCCCGAACCTGTAATAGAGGGTGTTTTGTCTTGTTTAGAGCATGGGAGGCTCTGTGTATGGTCTCGGAGATCAAATATACAGAAACAAGGCTCGTAGGACATGTGCTAAGGGTAATATAGGGGCCTTATTAATAGGGTTTTGGGCCCATGATACTAGAATGATTAAAAAGGAGCCCCAAAAATAGTATTGGTAATTATTTAGGCTCCGAAACCCAAAACCCTGAACGCAAGATCCCCTGAGACCCTGGAATCCCCACCGAACTCCGCCAGGGGCCTCGTAGGGTGTTTCTCAGGGTCTTGGAATCTGAAAAGAAGGGAGCTGAGGATTCATTTGGTGTTCTTACGAGGGCGGCTTCTATGGGCTCTACATATCCTAAACCCTAAACCCTGAACCGTGGCTCTATATATCCTTACTGCGAGCTTCAAGATATCAACCCTACAACCTAAATCCCTAAACCCTAAAACCCTAAACCCTAAATCGTGGCTCTATAGTAGGAGTTTCGGGGTTTGGGGGTTTTTGGAGTTTAGGGTTAGGGTTTAGGGTTTAGGGTTTAGGGGTTTAGGGGTTTAGGGTTTGGGGGTTTAGGGCCACAACTTCGGGAGTGTGGGGGCTCAGAGCTGCAGTAGCTTCAGCGATTCAGTGTCTGAAGGCTCTTGGAGCGGTGCGCTGTTTGGGGGCTTTTAAGGGCTGTAACACTCTCCACTGTAATTCCTTTTGGGGTTATCCTAATAAGACCCGAAATATAAAAGACTGGCTGAATCCAAAAAACAACCAGGGAGACGACAGATAGGGTTTCGGATGTCAAGGACAAGGCTGACGAATATCCACCAGAAGGGCCTTCGGCAGTTCCGTCGGCCAGTGGGATCAGGGGCGCATGCGCGCACACAGAGTCCTGAGGTGTGAACCCTGACTCACAGGGTTTACAACGGGTTCAGGGGCCTAGGGTTTTTTGTTTAACGTGCTGCATATACCCTCGGTCAGTAGGAGCCTGCTGTGTTCCTCAAAAAGAGATTCGGCTTTCCGCATTGAACACATGAAACATGCTCGAGATGTTCGCATGAAGCAACTCGACCATTGAGCACTGCAGGAAGGATGAAGCGGAGTCTGTGCTTGATCTTCGCGACTGCTGCTGGTACTCGATCAACAGGCAAGAAGAGCTTACCCATAGACCCCCTGAGCGGTTCCTTTTTGGGGTTACCTTATAGGATTCGAAATATAAACCACAAAAAGGAACTACTTACGGGCCTATGGGTATACTCCTCAACCATAAGCCCTAAACCCTCTGTTCGGTAAACTCAACGGTCTGGTGGAGCAGACTCATGTGTGATTCAGTCGCATGCCAAAAGGCGCGAAAACTGACAGTTTCGAAGAAGGTTTAGGGTTTACCCCTAGGCCCCTAAGTAGTTCCTTTTTGGGATTACCTTATAGGATTCTAAATATAAACCACAAAAAGGAACTACTTAGGGGCCTATGGGTTTAGGGAGACCTTCTTCCGTCCTGCAGTTCATAGTGTATATGTCCGTGGCTGTAGCCTTTCTTTTGGCCCGGGAAGCTGTCACAGCTTCAGGAAGAGCTCCGACTCTAACTTTACGCCCTGTCGGAGCCCAGAAACGTTCAGAAACTGCGTAAACACACAAGTGATTCCTAAGGATAGTTGTAATTGGGTAATATACATTGCAGTGCTCGAACTGCTTGATAAGAACTTCGGGCCAATATAGACCATAAAACCTAAACCCTAAAACCTAAAACCCTAAACCCTAAACCCTAAAATTCTTCAACCCCAAACACATATAAAGGTGTATGGATCCTGGTGGTTCAGGAGACGCAAGGAAGCAAAAGAGGTTCAACTTGCTGAGTACCCGGTAAAGGGACCCCTAAAGGGGCTCCGTTGAAGTGCTCCTTTAGAGGCTTCAAAATAGGTACTAAAAATTGCTGTAGAGTTTAGGTTCGAAGGGTCCATGTACGCAATTAACATACTTATATTCCGTGGCAACAACATCGGAGAGCCCGAGTTTGCTTAAGGCTCGGTGCTGGATGACTAAATCCAACAGATCCCCGCAGTCGTCCCAAACCTTAGAATGCCTTGAAATCTAAACCTATATAAACCTAAGCCTTTTGCGAGCTTACGGCTTCGAGTTGAGGTATCTCTCCGTCGTTCACTCAGCGTGTCTATACCCATATCTGGCTTTGAAAGCGATGTATCGTTTAATTCCCTAAGACTCAGTATACGAATACTACTTACGTTGGGGCCCTAAAGTCTACAACTACGGTTGATGATATAAATCCTGCACTACCTTAAATTAAGGACCCTAAACTATGGGAGTTATGGTATCTTCCTTCTCATGGGTAATGAAGGATGTATGTCATGAACCGTAGTACATACCTGGCGCTGTTTGGAATCTTAGGGAGTTGTCCATCCCCAAACCCTCAACCCTCCTGTGCGGGGAATAGCGCTCTGCCGTCAGAGTTGGGAGGCCTTACCGCTTTTCCGAAGTGCATGCTGAACCCCAAGGGTCCATGTACTCATGCATCGTATATACTTTGGCCATTTAGTGCTCCATTTATGCCTACTTTAGGGCCGAAGTACATGCTATACATGGGCGCCTACCCAAATCGTAATTGTAAGTCCTACTACAAGAGCTTTACTTTCTATTAAGGTACTTAGGACCCTTTAGGGAAGCCAAGCCAAGGATGCACCGGAGACAACCCCCCGAGCTCAACACCGTACAAACCGCTAACCCCGAACAGAAGACCTTAAACTTAACCCCCACACTTCAACCTGAATAACCCTAACTAACACAGAACACACACTGAATGACATTAAATTAAATCCTAAGCCCTAAACCGAAAAGACGCTATCAATCCAAACGCCCGAAACTCTGAACTTTGAAAGCCAAGCTCCCAGACCGTGTACAACCATTGTGAAGCGAAGTCATTGAATCTCTACTAAGAGCCTGAGAGCATGTAGAAACAGATTTAACATTCTACAAGCCCCTCCAGGCCCGATCAAATTGTGAACAAGCCTGGACAAACATGTCCGCTATCCTGGGGATCCAAAAGCCTACTGTTCTGAGGGTTCTACCCTATAGGTTTAGGATTCAGGAGTCACGGTTTGGAGAACTGCGCTAATCCCTCTGTCGCAAAGGCTCCAAGAACTCGATGATGGCCAGCGACTGCCTCAGCACATGTGTGAGCCGGAGCCAGTCGGGCTTTCGAAGCGTTGACGGAGTTTTAGGGTTTAGGGTTTAGGATGTTCGTCGGGTCTTAAGGTGTATGGCTGGCTATGTAACAAAACAGAGTGTCATCAAGGCATGTGTTAGAAGTCAGTAAGTGATGTCTCAGACTTGCTTTCACATTGAAAGCTACGGTTGATGATATAAAATCCTGCATTACCCATAACAAGGAATATACTAGAATTCCCAAAGTCTAGGGTCCTTAGGGTAACTCAAGATTTATATCATCAACAGTAGCATGCAACGTTCAGGATGCAGCTCTTCTAGGAATGGGACCGCAGGATGTACGGGGGTATAACCCAGAGACTCCAACACCCCTTAATTAAGGAATATACCTTAAATTGTAATAGGAGCCCGAATAAGATGTAAGGTATATTCCTTAATTGAGGGGGTTTTGGAGACTCTGGGAATGTAGGAACCTGAGTAAGAAACCTTGGGTCTTTATTAGGGCGCTCTACATGAGTCCTGATATTTTGGGATTCTACGGCCAGGGTTTCTTATAATGAGGTTCCTACACTAAGCGCGAAGATGCAGCAGGTAGAGTCCACAAAACCCGCGAAGGTACAGGGCACTTGACTGATCTTAACCCCTAAAACCTAAAACCCAAACTTAGATGACAAAGGGTCTGCGTGCTGGCACAGCAAATGTCTCCTTCTACTTGGCATAAGGGTTGGTTCTACTTGTTTCTAGCACCAACACGGCCATACAGAGCCCCCAACTGAACCAACCCTAAACCCTAAACCCTCAACCCTGAACCCTAAACCCTAAACCCTGAACCCTAAACCCTAAGCCCTGAACCCAAACCCTAAACCCTAAACCTAAACCCCATAAACCCTAAACCCTTTAAGTTGGAGCCTAAGTGCCCACTTTCCAGGCTCATAAGGCCTCCAGTAAAGGGTGCCTGGAGGTGCTGAAAAGCCTTCCCTAAACCCTAAACCCCTAAACCGTAAAAACCCTTAAACCCTTAACCCTAAAATCCTTAAACCCTAAACTAACATCCTTAAGCCTTAAACGCTACACCCTAAAATCCTTAAACCTTAAACCCTAAACCCTAAAATCCTGAAGCTTTAAACCCTAAACCCTAAAATCCTTAAGCCTTAAACCCAAAACCCAAAGCCCTGAAATTCTTAAACTTATAAACCCTAAAATCCTTAAACCTTAAACTCTAAATCCTTAAACCTTAAACCCAAAACCCCAAAACCCCTAAACATCAACTCCGAAACTCCGAAGCCCTGAGCCTAGAAGGGTGCCTTTGAGGCTTAGGCTTCAGAGTTTTGGGTTTAGGTTTTACGGTTTAGGGTTCAGGTTTTAGGCTTTAGAGTTTAGGCCTCCGAGAGCTCTTTGATCTCCGAGCGGAAGTTTGCACGTTCAATGCCAGTGTCTCTGGCACAGCTATTCAAAGCCTCCTTCAGCCCGTCCCGCTCTCCAATGGCCGCCGCCAAAGTGTTGGCAGTTTTTGCCAGGGTTCGCCGGGTCTGTGCCTCCCTCTCCATGACCACCTCCACCCGCGCAGCCTCCTTGACCCTGTCTGCCTGGGCTACCCTTTTTGTCGACGCTCTTCCTCCAGCCAGTTTGCTGCGACGCCCCTCCACCAGCCCTTCCCGCCGGCCGACCTCCTCCCCGACGTCCAGGCCTTCCTCCACGCCGTCATCGTGGCCCCGCTCGTAGCCCTCCGCCTCGCCTTCATCGTGGCCAGCATCGTGCCCGGGGGCCCCTAGTTTGTTTTAAATGCAGGTCTTTGAGGTTTAATCACTATAAGGGCTTAGAGTACTTTATAGTACTTGGTCTTACTACCAAATTCTAAACCCTAAACCCTCTGCGTTGGGGTGGTCTACAGGGGTTAAGGTTTCCGATTTGCGTGCTTTTTTTGAGCGATCTCCGGTATACCCTAAACCCTAAACCCTAAATTGAGGGGGGGTTAGCGCTTGAAAGTAGAAGGGCTTCTCGATGGAAAGCTCATGGGGTGAAGGCTTCTTGGGCTTAGCTTCAAGGCTTCGGGTTTAAGGTTTAAGGGTTAGGGATAAGTTTCGGATTTCAACCCCGTAGACCCACACTCCCAACACCCTGGGTTTGGACAAACATCCACTACAGGGTTTTGTGAGGGTTTATGCGGATTTTATGAGGGGTCCAGGGATTTGCGCTCTGCATGGCTACCCTAAACCCTACACCCTAAAACCGCAAACCCCTCAAAAGAGCTGTTGGACGGGCCACGTCAGGGTCTGGCGTTGGCCAGCAGCATCAGTGAAGGAGAAGGTAGGCACCTGCAACCGGAACGCGGTTTAGGGTTTAGGGTTTAGGGTGTAGGGTTTAGGGTCTAGGGTTTAGCAACACGAACGTGAAATGGAGGATCGTGGGAGTTCGGAAGTAAGGATTTTAAGTACATTACTTGCAGTTCCAAGTATAAGTAACTTCAACTATACCTAAATTTACAACTGGTTATAAACCCCAGTTACAGTAATAAGTCCCATGATCCTCCGAGTGGCCCAACAAAGGCCTGGCCTGGCCGAGCCGATTGCTCTCCTGTACCTCGGTCTATATGGCTTAGGGTTTTAGGGTGTGAGGTTTATAGGGTTTAGGGCTTAGGGTTTAGGGTTTTAGGGCATAGAGTGTTCGGTTTAAGGCTTGGGGCTTAAAACTTATAGTTTGGGGTCAAGGGTTTCGGGTATCGGGCTCCCTTGAGGTGATAAAGAAGGATCTCTTCAGAACAAGAATAAGCCCTAGGTGCTTTAAACAGTAGAGCTGGTGCCCTGTTGGGGTTATATTAACAATGAACATGTTTACATCTTATTGGGTTTTTATCACAGAAATGTAAAATTTGTAGCCAACAAGGACCCAGATAGAGGGGCTGTGAGCGGATGTTAGTTCCTCCCTTGAGGCGTCTGATCGGGTTTATAGGATTCAATGGGGCCCGAATGGGGTTGTGGCTCTTCTTTGGGCTTTGTTTGGGGTTTATTTTTTAAGGCTTATAGGGTTTAGGGTTGAGGGTTCTGCGTTTTGTCAGTGGTTTAGGGCTCTTCTTTCGGACGAGTTTCAGAGTTTGCGTTTGAGGTTCCAAGGTGTAGCAGTGCAGGTTCTAGCTAGTTCCTGTATCACCGCACTCCTTGGCAACATCCCTTTCTATGAAGATCTTGTATGCTAATGTGACATATATAGACAGACATGATGGTTGCCTCTTTTCATGCGGAAGTGTGAGTATGTATGTATGTATGTATGTATGTATGTATGTATGTATGTGCATGTATATATACACATACGGCTACACGTGCAACTGGCTATTGAAATATACCTAGCGCTTACATCCATATGTCGCTCGTCGGGGTTTCGGGGTTAGGGGACCTCCCGACCGGGCTGTGAGTCTAGGGCTCGCTCTTTGGCCCTAAACCCTGATTCTTAGGTGTTCTCGGTTGGCAGGTTGATAATGTAGGGATTAGGGCTACCTTGCGGAGTCCGAAGCCTCGAGAAACTTCTGAAGGACAGTTTTACGACGGTAACTGCTGGAATCCGGGGTGGGGGTATATTGCAATAAAATTCACTCAGGGCCTATACCATACAACGGGATGCTACCTGCAGTCTCCAACATACTGTATTTGTCTGCAAGGTAGTCCGTTTTTAGGATGACCAACTTCATGGGCAGAATCCTGTAACCAAGAAACGAGACAACCAACAAACAGCTACAGTGGAGACCATCTCGAGCCATACAGACCTCTCGACTATTTCAGCGAAAGCAGCATAAGCCGGGTCCTTCTGCTGGTCCTTCAGAAGATTTACCTCACGTCCAAACTTGGTGCTTGTCCAGGTTGCTACCTACCTGCCTACCTACCTACCTACCTACCTACCTACCTACCTGCCTCCCTGCCTACCTACCTAGCTACCTACCTACCTTCCATACATACATCCATGCATACAGGCAGACAGACAGACAGACAAACAGACAGACAGACAGAAAGACAGACGGACGGACGGACAGACAGAAAGACAGACAGAAAGACAGAAAGACAGACAGAAAGACAGATAGAAAGACAGACACAGACAGACAGACAGACGGACGGACGGACGGACGGACAGACAGACAGACAGACAGACAGACAGACAGACAGACATGCAGACACACATACAGACACACGTACAGACATGCATGCATGCATGCATACATACATACCTATATACATACATACATACATACATACGTACATACATACATGCATACATAAATATGTACGCACAGATACATAATTACACACGTACATACATACATGCAAGTGCCTACAGGTTGAGGACAGCTTAAAATAAATCGGACAGTGCTTCCGGCCAAGACGTAGACTTCTAGATGCAATCGCAGGGGGAGAGGGAGGTAAGCCTGCGCGGCACAGGGTTCAAGAGCGTCGCGCTTCAAGCGCTGGAGCACGGCTTCAGAAATTCGAGCTTGCACCTTCGCTGCAAGAAGAAACCCCCCTTCTGGCAACCTACCCTGGACTCAAATAACTCTAAATTCATAACCACAAACTATCAAACGTCAAAACACCGAACTGTAAACTCATAGTCCATACTCCAAGAGTCAAAAAAAATCTCCAAAACTCAGAGCCTTGAACTCTTATCTGAATCCTGAGACCGAAATGTAAGTCAGGGATGCTGGCTTGTTCTCAAACTTGACACCGTGGTGTGCCAGCGCCTGGTCGAGTGCGAGTTCATGGATCTTTGGCCTAGGGTTTAGGGTATACTCAGTTTTACTTTGTTAGGCAATCAAGCTTAATTGAGGTTGGAATTCAAAAAAACCCTGAACCCTCAAGCCTATTTGGGCCCCATAAGCCCAAGCTTTCAACTGCAATCGTAATTCCCTAGCTGGTGAGACCCCACCTGAACTCCCGAAACTTTGGGACTCAAAAAAGAAATTCCGACGAGGAACCCGAAAAAGGTAGATTCTTCAGATTCCGCTCACCCTGAACCTATACCCTTAGCATCAAAATAGCCCAAAAGCCTTATATGATAGGGTCTTTGGGCCCAAAAGCCTTCAACTATGAGTCCTTTGAGGGTAAGGGAGAGGATGTCTCAGTTGTCCTTACGGGTCTCTGGGGTGCTTGGTTTTTCGATCAACTGCATGGTTTGCGATGGTTGCTCTATGAAGGTATCCCTAATGATAAGGGTACCCTGTACCCTAGTATCCACTTATTCAGTTTTGTAAAGGGAACACCCAACAGCAACATTATCTTGTAGCGGTGTAAGTAGATTACCGTGCAAAAGCGCAAGTCCTGAACATGCAAAGACTAGAAAACAAAGCTACTGACTCCGTGGGCTCGGGGTTCAACGAGTGAACAACGTCTTAATTACGTGATCCTTTAGTGCGCGACATCTGCAACCCGTACGAACAGCAACCTCAATCGCAAAATCCTAAACCGGCACCGGAAGCCACGCCTAAAATAAATCTCCAACCCGCTCAACCCTAAGACCAGCTCCAAAACCTCAAACCATGCAGTGAATGATATAAATCCTGCATTACCCATAATAAGGAATATACCATAATTCCTATAGTTTAGGGTCCTCAAGGTCATGCAGGATTTATATCATCAGCCCTATTCCTAAACCCGTAAACATCTCACAGAACCACTAAAGAACCCGTACGTATATGCTGCTTATAGAGCCCTCCTTCCGACTCCCTCTGAAGTCTGGGTCGGCATCGACGCTGGCCGGGGGTTGGGGTTTGGGGCTTGGAGTTTGGAGACTAGGGCTTAGTGTTCTCGGTTCCAGGTTTAGAGTTTAGTGTTTAGGGGTTTAGGGTTGGAGCGGCCACGCTCTAAAGTTACACCTTTCTGCAGGTCTCGGTCCTATAGGTCCTAGGTTAGGGGCTTGGGGTTTAAAGTGCTGGTGGTTTAGGACTCTTTCTCTTTGGCTTCGGGCTTCATGACAAAGGCACATACGCCTTATCCCCTAAGAGCTACACCCAAAGTTCGGGTTTATGGTGGGTTTACAGTTTTGGGTTTCCGAAGTTTCGGGCCCGAAGTCAAAAAGGTAAAGCCATCCAGCCAGAGGGCGATCCGCACGCGCCAGGAAGCGCCGGATCGCCAGTAGCCTCCCGGGCAAGGACCCAGAGAACCCAACACCCCTTAATTAAGGAATATGACTTAAATTATAGGGGCCTTAAGTAAGGAATATAACTTATATTATAGGGGCCTTAATATTATGATTTAGAGTATATTCCTGAATTAAAGGGGTATTGGGTTCTCTGGGGACTTCCTATGCGGGTTTGGCATTTGCAGGTCCAAGAGCAGCTCTCTTACCTTATAGGATCCTGAATAAAGACCACAAAAAGGAACTACTTAGGGGCCCATGGGTAGAAGGTTCCTGGAAAGGCAATTTTTCGTGGTTTCAGAGGGCTTCTACAGGGCTTTTTGTGTTGATATTTGGAAGGACATCTTGCTTCAATTAGCCATGCCCTAAACACCCTGAACCCTAAAGCCCTAAACACTAAAACCCTAAACCCTGATTTACCCTAAACCCTCAACCCTAAACCCTAATACCCTAGACCCTAAACCCTGATTTACCCTCTGACCGGTTAGCCCTAAAACGCTGAAATACCTCAAAACACTTCAGAGGAATAAAGTCCTTAGGGCTTAGAGGGCATAGGTGCCCTTCCCTGATCCGGACACTCCTTCGTTGGCGCTCTAATATGGTGGCCTGAATGACTGGAACAAGGCTTTTTAAGCCTAGCCTTAGGGTTTAGGGTTTAGGGTTTAGGGTTTAGAGTTTAGGGTTTAGGGCTTCGGGTTTAGGGCTTAGGGTTTAGGGTTTGGGTTGGTTTAGGGTTTAGGGTTTAGGGTTCAGGGTTTAGAGCTTAGGGTTTAGAGACACAGCACATGATCGTATCGTCATAACAAGGTACCTTGGGGCCCATTTTTTGGCTGTTCAGGATTCTATATTCCTCGGAGGGTTCGGGGGCTTTTAGTACGTAGGTAACAAATAGAGTTTCGGGTCTAGGGTCTGGAGTTTGGGGTTTGGAAAATGGGTTTTCCGTAAGCAGAGTATACTTATGACCTGACTGAATAACTACGCACTTACTGAGGCTTCCGACCCGATACTCCCTTATCAACAGGCCCCTTAGTAGTTCCTTTTTAGCGTTCATACTTAGAATCCTAGAAGGTATTCCCAAAAAGGGACTACTTAGGGGCCCATGGTGGTCGCCATAAATATCTAAAGGTTACCGTGTTACAAGGCTCTAGCCCGAAGGGTCCAAAGGACCTAATCAATTGGGCACCTGTTTTTTGGGATGGAAAATAGTTTTGCAGCTTTGTATTTGGGAGTGTATATGGCCATTTACGTACTTGGTTATGTTAGGCTACCCTAAAATAACCGTCATAACTAACTACTCTCTGGTTCTTAGTGGGGAATGGGGGAATGGATCCCTATGATAGTCCCTTAAGGTCCCCTATAGTAGTCCCAATAACCCATTCCCCCATTCCCTGCTAAGAACCAGAGAGACTACTCAAGGTCTGTTAGCAAGCGCAAGAGCCCAAATAGCTGCATTTGGGGCCCTGAACCTCTGCATGGCATCTTGGTGCACAGAACCCCACTGATTGGTTGGGCACTTGCACCCTCAAAATTTTGGGTAAGGGCTCCATGGATCCCAAAGAACCTGCCTTTTTTAGGGCTCCTGATTATGAATTTTGTATATACGTCCTTCAGAAGGTAGGTTATTTGCAGTTAAGGTCTGGTTTAGAATTTTGGTGCTTAGGGTCTCCCTGCGGACTTGGACCCAAGGGGTTGTTGAACTGGGGAGAAGAAATGAGGGGTCCTGGTTTAGGGTTTAGGGTGTAGGGCATCGTTACTTGGAGGATCAGGACCTTCGTAAGTACGGCTGCAAGTACCGGAAATGGAGCAAGAAATAACTGTAACTAAAGTTAGCTTGCTCAGAGCCCTATACTTACTGACTCCCATGATCCTCTGAGTAATAATCATGGCAATGATATCTGAGCTATGTGTAAGGTCTGTACCACGGTTTCCTCCTGCTACTAACTCTGCCCAGCCCGGTTCGAAATCCGTAATGAGAAAACCACGATAACACTAGACTCATGTCCTGAAACATCCAGCCTGGACAAACTCCGGAGTTTGAGGTTCACTTAGACTTTCATCCCAGAAACCTTAACGTCATCGTCCCCGTACGTAGCTTGACGCCTCTCAGTTCAGCGTCGTGCAGGGCGCACACTGCAGGCGCCGGCGCTTGTGCAGCCTCGCAAGTAGGAACGGCCCTAATTACACACAACGCAAGCCCTAAACCCTAAACCTTAAAATCCCAAACCCAATGCCTTGAATCCAAACCCCCACCCTAAACACACTACCCTCCTATAGCAAGCGGCCCGCTTTAACCCCCGGTTCTGAGTCCTACCCTCCTAAGCCCAACCTCCCACAACCGTACGGTTGCAGATCTTATTTTGGATTTCGTCCTGCAGGATCAGGGTTTAGGGTTGAGGGATGAAGGTTTAGCTTTCAGGGTTTAGAGTTTAGCTTTTGAGGTTTAGGGTCCTGCAGGTTCATCAGCATGCGCTTGGACGGCTCTCGGCTAAGCCTAGACACAACTGCGTCCGAGGGCTGCAACTCGGCTGGAAACCTCAACTTATACCCTAAACCCTCAACCCCTAAATCCCTAAAACTCTAAAACCCTAAACCCTAAACCTTTAACTCCTCAACCCCTAAACCCTAATACCTAAACTCTACAATCCCCAAAATCCCCTAAACCCTAAACCCAAAACCCCTAAAACCCAAAACCCCTAAAAACCCTAAACCCTAAACCCCTCAAAACCCTAAACCCTAACCTCTATACCGGACCCAAAGGGACTCCTTCAGGCCTCGACAGCTCCGAATCGGCCCAGCCTACCCATAGGCCCCTAAGTAGGTCCCTTTTTGGGATTACCTTCTAGGGTTTAGGGTTTAGGGTTTAGGGTTCCTTTTTGGGATTACCTTATAGGATTCTAAATATAAGCCACAGAAAGGAACTACTTAGGGGCCTATGGGTAGAATCGAGATCGGCCTGTGGCCCACCTTAGAGCCTTCCTGCTCGACGTGGGGATAATACGGGTTAGGGTTTAGAGGGGTTTCGGGCTTTTGGGGTTTAGGGGTTAGGGTTTAGGGTTTAGCGGTTTAGGGGTTTAGGGTTTAGGGTCTAGGGTTTAGGGCAGCGGGAGGTGAAACATCAAGTAACTCGTGCGTACCCCAAAGACTCCAAAACCCCGTATTTAAGGAATTATACCTTAAATTATACTAGGAACCCTAATAAGATTTAAAGTATATTCCGTAATTAAGGGGTTTGGGAGTCTCTGGGAAGCAACTCCTGCGGTACTGAACTGCGGCTCCAGTTTGGCTGAAAGGGATGGCTCTCCTCTGAGTCTGCCCAGAGAACCCAATGTACCTTAATTAAGGAATATACCTTAAATTATAGGGGCCTAAACCCTAAACCCTAAAACTTAAACCCTTAATCTGATTTAAGGCATATTCCTTAATTAAGGGGTTTTGGGTTCTCGGGGTGGCTGTTTGCAACATCGCCTGGTCCAAGCCCAGCTTCGCAACCCAGGAACTTCGTCATCGAAAAGGAAGCGAAACTCTGCCAAGCGCAAAATTCCGGTCTTGATGATCTCATCAACTTTCTTCGGCTTCATGGCGAAATCGGTGCCGTCGTAGAAGGGTAGAAGGGGCTTAGGGTTTAGGGAACCTCAAACAAGTCCACCCTTGCGTGCTGAAGCCCTTGCTGTGCTTAACCCCCTGCACCCTAGACACCTACCTTGGGCGCCTGCCTTGGCCGTTGGATCTTTCTGACAAGATATATGGGTAGTTCTCCAAATTAGGGTCCCGCTTTAGGTCCCCAATATAGTACGGCACCCTTATAAAAGGGACCCTAATTTAGAGAACTGCCCATATGCTCGTAGAGAATTTCCTCTGACTGTTCGAGCCTCCATGGGCCCCACTTCACGGCTCGCAGGCACAGCAGTTAGGTAAGTAGGTTATGTCTGGGTAGTGTCGGTGGGATGGCCCTTCTTCTACGTCTAACCTAGCTACAGCACTCACTTTTCCTTTCAGCAAGTCCTCAAGCCTAAACGCGCGAACCCTTCACACTCCCTGAACCCTAAGCCCCTAAACCCTAAACCTTTAGGGTTTAGGGTTTGGGGTTTAGGGTTTAGGGTTTGGGAATTAGATTCGATTCAAACCCCCGTAGTTCGCTGGAAGATTTGCGAAGTTACAGGCCAGCTGACAAACCATAAAGAGTACCAGCATTGATCATCCATTTCCAGTGAGGTCATGGGCCGAAAACCCAGATGCTTAACAGGAGACAAAAAGTAGTAGCCTTCGACAATAATATGGTCTGTACATGGGTCTTGTAAGGATAGTTCTCCTCTTTTAATGCTAGATTCCTGAGAAATAACTTTCGCAAGGATTGAAAACCACAGTTCAGCGTTAACCATCAACCCTAGTATGATCATCTGGAGCCCAGCCGCAACATATGAGAGGAAAGCTTCCCTAGAGATGAATTCGCTGGGCTACGTGCCTAAACTCCCATTGCATGCGCAGCCTTTCTGCTTAGAGTAGGGGAGAAGTCTATTTTCAGCTTCAGTTCCTTATGCTGTAAACTTGAACTCAGACTACCCATAAGCCCCTAAGTAGTTCCTTTATATGGTTCATATTTAGAATCCGAAAAGGGAAACCCAAAAGGAACTACTTAGGGGCTTATGGGCAAACACTGAATTCGAAATCCTCCAAGTAGCCCCCCGAACACAGCATCGCCATGCTTGCACACCAGGGAGCATCCCGCGAACCTGCAGGCAGCACCTGCCGACCATCGAGGATCCCAAGTTATCTTTTTGTTTTATGTTGCTAAAACCTAAACCCTAAACCCTAAACCCCAAATGGGGGATGTGGGGTTTAGTAGGCCTGCAAGTCAATTCTACCGTATGGAGAGCCCAAGACTGCAATGCTCAAGGAGGATTTTAGCATAAGTCAGGTCTGCAGCCAGCGCGACAACCCCAAACCCCTAAACCCCTAAATCCCTGTCCCCCCAGACCCCTAAGGCCCTAAACCCCCTAAACCCCTAAACCCCGGAACCCTAACCCCTAAACCCCTA
>CAJNJA010071775.1:0-22080 GCA_905231915.1 Symbiodinium necroappetens | reverse complement strand
AGAGAGAGAGAGAGAGAAACTGCAATTACTACGACCGCTCCAGTGACTTCTGTCCTACGACGACCGACCCCCCTTAACAATCAATCCCCCCCACCCGGGCCGTGAAATCAATCAGGGGGGAGGAGGGTTTTTCAAGTGAAGTGAACATTATATGAGAATGGGGCCTCAACCGTCTTTGGTGCATATTATCGTAGAGTTATATACAGTGACTATCAGGGAATAGTTCTGCAACCCACCGAGACAACAACCCTGATAATGCTCAGAATCCCATGGCCTAAATACATTCCCTGCAACATCCAGTAAATCGAACACCTAAACTAAACCCACAACGAAAGTTGAGAATTTCACACTTACGCCTCCTTCCTAATCTCAAGTAGTCTGAGGGCTTCAACACATCTTCAAACTGTAATAAAGCTCTACTGCAACACTGCCCCACCCCCTTCAAAAACTGACGAATCCCTAAACCCAAAACACCCGAAGCGAACCCGCAAAACTCGAGAGCCGCGGTTTATCTTTGGCGGTTAAGGTTTAGGACTGGTTTAGGGTTGACCTGGACCCTGAAAGTATGCAGAATCCATAGCCTTTTACAAAAAGTCCCTAAACCCTAACCCCTCAACCCTAAAGTGCTGGGCCACCCATGTTACACCACTTTTCGGGGCTTAGGAACTCGATGAACCCTAGGTAGGGCTGTAGGGGTTTAGGGTTTAGGGTTTATGTTTGGGGTTTATGTTTAGGGTTTGGGGTTCTAAGCTTTAGGGCTATTAGGGTTTTGGGGTTTAGGGTTTAGGAGGTTTAGGGTTTAGCGTTTAGGGTTTAAGGGGGCTTAAGGCTATTCGGCACCTCCATCGGTCGACTCGTCAAACTTTGCGCCGCCCTCGGGCTCCTGCGATCCAGCAAAAAAGGGTCACACCACTGCACCTTTTCTAGGGTTTAGGGCTTAGGGTCATACCCTGCACCTTTTCTAGGGTCTAGGGTTTAGGGTTTAGGGTCATAGGGTTTAGGGTCATACCCTGCGCCTTGTCTAGGGTTTAGGGTTTAAAGATTAGGGTCATACCACTACACCTTTTCTAGGGTTTAGGGTCATATACCCTGCACATTGTCTAGGGTTTAGGGTTTCTGTTTAGGGTTTAGGGTCATACCCTGCACCTTTTCTAGGGTACCCTGCTTCTCTATAAAACAAATCCCAGAAGACTCGGTACTCTCCAGGTAGAGTGGAACATGAGTAGCTGTTGATCGCTTGCCTAGACCCCAACCATGAACCTGTGTACCTGGACCCAAAAATGAACTTGCCTGTTTTAAGGGCTTATACAAAGAAATCCTAGTAAAGAACTCCAAAACTGGTGGGTTTCGTAGAGTTCATGTAAACCATAAACCCTGAACGCTAAACCCCCCCAAAAACGACCTGAAATCTCCGAACTCGCTAGCTTAGGCCTAGGTTCCTCTACCCAATTTCTCACATGACAACTCGCACCGGTGCTGCCAGTACCAACAAAAACAAGGACACAAATTTAGGAACCGGCATACATGCACAAATGCGTTTGCGCTTTGTGCTGGCGGCAGTGCGGATCTGGTATGGTTGGGCTGTCGAGCCAAGGCGCCAGAAACATGGATGGCTCCCAGCCCCTGCAAACTCAATGACCTGCAGAACATCTCGTGCATGAGGGTCGGCCTTGCAATTTGTCACATGCACACCGGAGCATATCCATGGACTCCCGGGGAAACGCGGCACACCAATTCGTGTCCCCTGACACAACGAGGATTGCGGTGTGCGCACCGACCCCTACAGTCTTTGACGTCGCATTTTCTGAAAACCTGATACCCTGCACTCCCAAACCCCTAGAACCCGAAGTCGCCAAACCCCCAAACCCGTTCCTAAAACGATAAACCCCCTTAAGATCCTCCACGGGCTTGCGGTTTAGTAGGGAACTCAGATCTCAATGAAGATCCTCGGGCCTTAAAAAACGGCTCCCAGGAAGGTTTCCTTTCAGGGTCTAAGCTTCTACTAAGGGTTTACAGCACTTCGTAACGGCTTGCTGTCTTTGATGTACGGGATGTACGAGACAGAACCGGGCTTTTGGGTATAGACATAGCATGATTCTGTTGAGGAGTTATCAAAATCAGGAACAAGATTCCTCATTCTCAGGCTTCTATATTCCTTGTGGGATCCTCGTGAAACCCGAAGAGCTACAATCGCTCTCCTCAGCAAAACTCCGGGATTGTTCAAGGGAGATACCCAGGACCCTAACCCCTTAGCCCTAAACCAATACTTATAGAGGTTCATGAGTAGTTTTAAGTGGAGTCATAAGTCCCCCTAGTATAGGCTATAACTATAGTTACCCTACTTAGAACCCTACTTATAACCCATGAACCTCAAGTAGGGCTGGACAGTCTGATAAAGAAACCCTGGCCCTAAAGCCCTATATATTAGGATTCCTGTTAAGAACCCTACAAAAGACCCAGGGTTTCTTAATCAGGTTCCAGCATTAGAGTTTCAGGTTTGGGGTTTAGGGTTGCCGAGGACCCGTAGGGCTAACCCCGAGGCCGGTGGTGCAAAGGTCCTCGAGGAGGACGCGGAACCTCAGAATTCTGGCAGTGGGCCGTGGGTTTTGGGGTTTAGGGTTTGGGGTTTAGGGTTTATAGGGCTTATAGGGCTTATAGGGTTTAGAGTTTAGGGTTTTGGGGTTTATAGGGTTTTAGGGTTTAGTTTAGGGTGAGAATTGTGCGCCCATCCAGTTCGGGTGCGGGGGTGGGGTTCGTCTTAATTCGGGCATCATGTTTTGACAATCTGAGGGGTTTAGGTTTAGGATGTGAGGCTTGGAAATGTATGTATATAAGAATTAGGATAACCAAATTAGGTGGGTAATTCATTCAAACTTGGTAAGATTCGGCGCACATGCATGACCGAAGACTCATAAAAGCCCTTCTTATGGCTACAGCTAAGCATACAGTGAACCCCAGAGGGACATGGATTAAGAATGACCAGCTTTCCTTCTAAACCCTTAACCCCTAAGCCTTAATCCTACACCCTTAAACCTTGAGCCTTAACCCTAAACCCTCAATACAAAGGAAGGATGCTGCTGCTGCGCTCCGAAATTGTCGTCTAGTGGGCTGACGGTTCGAGCCTAAAAAGAATCGAAGTGCCTTAAGCCTGGGTTTAGGGTTACTTTGTTCTTGGATTCACCTAAACCCTAAACCCAATAAACCCTATAAGCCCTATAAGCCCGATAAGCCCTATAAGCCCTATAATAACCCTAATCCCTAACTTTTTTAGGCTTGTAGGCTTCTGGGCTTAGGAGCCAAAGATTTTGCTAACACAGGGATTAAGGTTGGTAGGCTTATAGAGTTTACCCCTTGGAGCTGTTGGCTTCACTTTGTGGCTCTCTCTGACCCTAAAAACCCCCCAAAACCCTGTAAACCCTGTAAACCCTCTAAGCCCTAAACAACCCTATAATATAAACCCTATAAACCCTAACCCCTATAATCATCTTCGTCCGGATTCCGGAGATCCTGGCTTTTAGGGGAGCTGAAACGCCTAGGACTTCGCGTCTCGGGGCTCAGGCTGAGGCCAAAGCTAAGAACCCGGTTAAAAGAGAGGCCTTAATACTTAGAATAGGGTTTTGGGGTACAGCACATACTATAATTATATGATAACGAACCTCCCAAAAATAGTATGGATAATGATTAGGGCCCCTACAAAAACGTCCTAAATTCTAAACCGCACATCTCTCGGCAAGAGACCGCTAATGAGCTGAAGGACAAAATCCTGCAGCCTAGGCTTCCCGTATGCGAATAGGCCTGCATGCTTTTCGCTACTGCAGAGCATGGTTAGCCTAAACCCTAAACCCTAAACTCTAAACCCCAAACCCTAAATCCCTAAACCCTCATAGCCCCATAACGAAGAAACCCCACAACCCGAACAAAAACACCCAACGTCGGTTGATGGGTTGGGGCTCAAGGCACTTTGTTCCGACCCTCTGCCTTTTTCTGGGTAGACCCTTCAGAAGAATCAAGGCAGTACTCAAATAAGACAGACCCTAGGCCCTACATAAGGTAAGGGCAGCTTGCATCATTGAATATATTATCTGTCGCTGTTGGGACCCACTACCAAGAGGCTCCAGAGCAGTTTCTTTTTTTGTGGTTCATATCTAGGATCCTATGAGGTAAATCCCAAAAAGGAACTACTATGGAGCCTCCGGGTAGAGAATTCCCAACCCTAAACCCTAAACCCTAAACAAGCAATGACTTTTTTCCCGGCAGCGCGGCGGCAGGAGGCAGTTTGGGTGGCTGATTTCGGCGCTGGCTTTTGGGAGAACCGTACAGCTAAGCTAGACCTGAGGGTTTAGGGTTGAGGGTTTAGGGGTTTAGGGTTTAGGGGTCTAGGGTTTAGGGTCAGGGTGTATTATAGGGGTTTAGGGTTTTACGGTTTAGGTTTTTAGGGGTTTAGAATTTAGGGTTTAGATTGTGGTACTTTGTGCTGGTTACCTTGCAATTGTTTTCTTGTTATAGGATTCGAGCTATGCAAAGGGTTAGAACAAGAACCAACAAAGGAACCACAGTCAAGGCCTAGGTGGGTTGTGTGTATCCAAAACTGGTCCACACTGACAACCATTATGGAACTAAGCCCCGAAAGACCATCCCAACTATGGTTTTCGAGCCATGTAAGGAAGCTTACAGACCCTAAACCCCAACAGCCTCAGCCCAACGGAGCGTCTTGGCACAAGGCATGTCAAAGTTTCGTGGTTTCGGGTATCAGGTATGGCGCTTAGGATGGTTGGATTTAGTGTGTAAGGGTTTAAGGCTCATCTCCGGAACAGTCCCTGCCTTCTCACGAAGTTGAGGATTTAGGGTTTAGGGTTTGTAGGAGTTTAGAAGGGTGTAGGATTTTCCTAGGGTTTAGGGTTTAGGGCTTCCATGAAGCCTCCAGTTGATGCCCTGGGGTTCTTCATGGCTCTTCTCTTCGAATGGATAAGGCCTTGCCCTTTGCCCTCCAATACACTTCCTTTTCATTCGTGCTTGGCAATATTTTATGGTCTTTTTGTAGGATCCTTTCGTCAAGGAACTTAAAGTAGCACGAATAAGCGACTCGCCGTTCGGGATCTGGGTAAACCGCTGGACCCTAAACCCCAAACTACACCCCAACACCCTGTATAATCAGATAACCTATAAGTAAACTTTGTATAACGTGATTGACGGTATAAGCCGTGAACAACCAAAATAGTGCTTTCAAAGCTAAACATTGGAAATGCCTCTCCAAGCTTGAAGCAAATAAAAGGCCAAACTTTCAGACTAACCCCCACTAACAAAAAAACACGAAGAATTCGAGCTGCTGTATTGCAGAATCAGGCCTGGGCTTGCATGTAACAAGCATATAGCTCTTCACCTACACATCGCCGAGCTCCACCGAAATCTGGCAGAATCCGGTTTCAGAAAGACGATCCGCTGCGCAGTTATTCAACAGACCTCAGAGCGAGAGCTTTAAGGTCCCTGCAGGGGTTCCTTCCAACTTAGGGTTTAGGGATTAGGGTTTAGGGTTTTAGGGTTTAGGGTTTAGGGTTTAGGAGTTTAGGGTTTAGGGTTTAGGGCTCGGGGTTTAGGGTTTAGGGTTTACTGGTTCCTGCAACATATAGGGCTGTAAGTAGCAAGTTGAGAGAGCCGCGATTTTAACATGTAGGTTTTCATCAGAACAGAGATCGAATGTAGGCTTCTTCCGAGCTTATCGGGTCTGGGGGCTTGGGTTTAGGGTTTAGGGTTTAAGGGCTTTCGGTTTTCTGGACTGTCAAGGGGTGATGAAGGTTCCACATGCAAAACTGAGGACGTGCTTTAGAGAGCTTGCTCTTCGTCGTCTTACTCTTCGTAGTCTTTCCATTTCCTTCGTCTACCTGCTAAGGAATAATGTATGCCTTATGGCGCAGAGTTCAGAGCTTAGATTTTCAGGGCTTTGGGCACCAGGAATGTTAGCTAGACTGGTAAACAGGAGAAAAGGCACATTGAAGAACACTGTTTGACATGGCCCACACTAGAGCTAGGAACCGCAGGCCATACTCCCGTACATATGATCCCATAAACTCTATGTACACCCTGAACCCCCAAAACACTCGAACAGGGCTTTGGGTCATGTCAGAATAGGGACTGTAAGAAGGGTACCTGTATAACCCCGCATAACCTCCCCTAAACCCTAAACCCTCAATAATTCAACAGGCCCCAAAAGCTTTTGCCCCCTGCTCCCAGCACTCCCAACCCCTGTACTCTAAATTCGGGGATGAGAAACTATATGCTTGAAGTCAATACCACTCTTGCAATCATATATATATGCATATATATATATACATATATATATACATATATCCATACACACATATATATATACATACATACATACATGCAACTCCAAGAGGTCACTAAACTCTCCACCCTCAACTCTAAAATCTAAACCCGTCCAGAGTTCGCAAGCTAAGCCCTATAACCCTAAACTCTTAAATCTCTGAACCCTAAACCCAAACCACCCCTAACCCTAAACCTATCAAACCCTGAACCCTAAACCCCAAAACCCCAAACCTTTTTCCTGCGGAGAGATGTTAGGAGGTAGGATTAGGGGACCCTTGGGGATATAGACCCTCTCAATATGGCCCCTTTTAAGAGAGCTAGAGGTAGCGTTCAGAAGGGTCCACTTTAAGGGATCTCCCTGATATACTACCTAGGAGATGTTGCCGCAGCCAGGGTCCGAGCTGTGGTAAATGAGCTGCCAGGTAGGCGCCTAGGTTCTTGTGAGCAGTCTCGGACTAACAACCTGGGCTTAGGGGTGTACTCTAGAGGGTTTAGGGCTTTAGGGTTTTAGGGTTTCGGGTTTAGTTTATGATGGCTTTAAGATACTTACCTAGGGCTCAAGTCTGTAAGCATTACCTAGATCGCGGTCTAAAGCCTATAAATAGTACCTGCTTTGGGCTATGTGGCGCTCCAGGGTATGCTTCTATGATGGCTTTAGTTTGTTTGTTTTTTTTTATGACGGGTTTCAGAAGGGTGTATGGGAGGGGAAGGCGGTAGAGTCTACTAGTTTGGGCTTTGGGTTTGCGATCTGGATCTGGTTGGCTGTTTGTGTTTTCGAGCTTGAGGTATAGGACTGTGCTTACGTTACATACTGTCCTCAAGTTTTAAACCTTACAACCTCGAGGTCGCACACTTTGAACATTTTGTCGCAGGGTGTGACGCTGTGGGAATGGATCAGGGATTTTTGTATTGGCTGGTCCCACCTTGAGAAGCACCACAAATCTAAACTTACCAGTATTCCGAGCCCTCTGAACTTTTGCACTCGCCCAAACCCATGCACAATCCCAGCTCGCACAGGAGTTAAGGTTTTAATGGTTCAGGGCTTAAAGATATTCGTCGAGTGCAATTTTTTTAAAGGCCTGAATCCGAACCCACGCCCGAAATTCTCGCCAGGCGCAAGCTATCACATGGTTCAGAAACCCGTTTGAATCCTCAAAAAAACGGTCCTACGAATCCCTCGGATCCTGGAAGGACAAGCAAAGGGGTCAGCATAAGCGCTATGCCCAAAGCTCGAAGAAGATATATGCCCGTAGATTGAGCAGATCAAACCTGATACGCTCGGCCAAACGGCCCGAAATTTCCTTACGAAAGCCGCCTGAGCCGGGCGCCAATAAGCTGAATCAGCGCAATAGGGAGGGACAGATGCGCTGCGAGGATGATCAGGAGCACTCCTGAAGCGATCCCACAAAGAAGATTGAGGTTCATAATTACTTATAAGGGTTTAGGGGCTATAACAGCCGCGATATGCGTTCCGTTAGTTTAAAGTATTCTACGCATGTTCGTTCTTCTTATGTCACAGACTCCTTATCGGTCTCAACGGGTTCCTTGTCTTAAAGGCTCAGAGACAAAGGGGCTGGGAACTCTGCTTCGGCAGGTTCCAAAGTTTCAGGTTGGAAGCCTTGAGACAACAGCCTTATGATATGTCCATTGCAACATCCAGGGACCCACTCCTTGAGCGAGAAGGTCCATATATTTTACAGTGTGAACATGATTCATACTGAATGTTTCTTGGTGCCTCAAATCCTACTACTCCTTTGGGCACTTGGGAGCCTTGGATTATATACTAAGCGTGGGGCTAAACAGTCGGGCGGTCGTACGCAGGAAACTCTACACAACGGCCACATCGACCCCTGTAATCTTACAAAGCACAGAAATCCTGACCCTAACCCCTTCAAAATCCCCTTTGAAGCGTAAACCCGGCTGGAAATCCTTGATTTAATCCAAAACCGTACGACTTCAGTGGGAAGACCGAACCTCCTAAACGCCGCATTAGGCTCAGGGTTTAGGGCCACAACATCTCAGCAAACAAATGACAGTCCAAACGCTCACCCCTACTTGCCAGACCCTGATCCTGAGATCAACCATGATCCAATCCCGTCTCCCCGGCGCATGAAGCCAGAACTCGGATGCTCCTGAAATCTAAACATGTAACCTGGAAGCCGCAAAAATTTGCAAACCTACTCCGAGAGAACATGATGCACGTCTACATGCCTCTAAGCCCTGGAACGGCCTTGCTAAAGAACCTTTGAGCCCCCCAAAACCCTCAATTAACAACGCCTTCAGGCCTCTAAACCTTTTTGCACACCAATTTAGATTTTCAAAACATAAGAGAAAACCAACGAGACCCTTTGTAACACCATAGTGCCACACCGCCAAGCCCTAAAATCTAAAGCTCCACCAGCCACCCACAACTCCTGATCCATCACAGCCTGAAGCTCTCTCAAACCATCTTGAGACTCTATGCAAGCCTTTCTCAAACTCTGCACAATCATCAACGAAACCCTGGCTGACGAACACCCTACAGGTACAGTCACCCAACCCTCAAGACTAAACGCAAGTCGTAACCCCAAAACCCAAACCCCTATAAACCCCCTAAACCCCTAAACCCTATAAATCCCATAAGCCCAAAACCCGAAAACCCTAAAACCCTAAACCCTAAAACCCTAAACCCCAAAACCCTAAGCCTCTATAGACCCTGAACTCTGCAGAACCCTTATCAAAAAGGCCCTTGGAAAACATTTCAGCCGAGGCTCCGTGGGACGCGATCGCGGCCTCCACGTCGCTGCAGCCGGCTGCCGTGGGACATTCCTTCCAGGCTCGGCAGACCTCCTGAGGCTGGGAGCAAAATATGGGGCCGTTAAAAAGGGGTTCGTAAGGTTTAGGGTTTAGGCTTAAAGGGTTCGTCAGGTTTAGGGTTTAGGGTTACAGGGTTCGTAAGGTTTAGTTCAGGTTTCAAAAACCTTGTAGAAGGGTTTTATTGTGGTTTATCGCGGTTCCCTGAGCTTTTCTGGGGTTTGTTGAAGGCTTTGTAGGGTGTCAGGGGCCGTCCTCGAGTCTTCTCAGTGTATGAGGACTCCTATCAGGGTTCCTGCAAGCATTCCTTTGAACGGTGTCCTTTCAGAGTTCTTCAGGGCTTCTTGCACGGGTTTCTAAGCCACAAAAAAAGTGCAGCTGACCAAACCGCACCCAGCATAATAATCCTATCTGCAGGTCATAGCAAAGGAGAAGCAAGCCCCAGAAAAAGCGTCCTGCGAAGCAGCTCGGCCCCTAAAGCCTAAAGTCTAAACTCCAAACCCACCACCCGAAAGTCCTCGGCCCGGTCCTTCGGTCCGTAAAGATCTATGATTGTAAGATGATATCGAGGAACCCTGAACAAATTTAGGGTTTAGGGTTTAGGGGTTTAGGGTTTAGGGTTTAGGGGTTTAGGGTTTAGGGTAGTAAGTATACCGACCCCTATAGTTGGTTCAAGCAAGGCAAGCCACAAGGAGGACTCAGCCGAGCGTCGACAATGACAGCGACCAGATAAATCGTGCTGCAAAGAGCTGCCTGCAGATCTGGTCTAGGCTCGGAGAATAAAATACTACCAGAAGTATTCCCTTAGAGCCGACTCTATCATAACTGATATATGTATGTATATATATATATATATGTATAAGTATATACACACACACACCCCTAAACTCTATTGTAGTTAGCAAGGCCCCAATGCCAACTATCCCGCTGCCCATCCATCGGTCCATCCACCCAACCAACCAACCATCCATCCATCCATGTATCCATCCATCCATCCAGCCATCTAACCATCTACCCATCCATCCCTCCATCCATCAATCCATGCATCCATGCGCCCATTTCGAGGAGCAAGGCATGGTCGCACGGACTCCTAAACGCCCCGCAACCAAAACTCTGAACCCTAAGCCTAAAATCCCACCTGGGGATCCAAAAACCTATCGTCTTAAGGGCTCTACTGGGGTCACAGGTAAATCCTAAACCGAGAACCAATTAAATACCGAACTCCTTCGACGGGGCCCTTAAGTTCTGAGGATTTAAATCCTCAACCGAGAACCAACTAAATACCGAGCACTTTCGGAGGTAGGGGACTAAGGAAGACATGTGCCCACTCTTTGTACCTGAACCCTAAGCCCGCGAATTGACAAGCAGAAACCACTACCCAAAGGCTCCAAAACAATTTGCTTCAGCAGTATATCTTTCACCGAATTAAGGATCCCTTCAAGTTAATGTATATTACCTAAATAACGTTCCAGGGCCCTCGAAGTACCCTCAAATAGGGGTATATGGTCCCAAACTAAGGGTATTTAGGGTCTTCAGAGGGTAGATGGAGGGTCTGAGGTTTGTTTTTGCTTTGTTGCAAGTGCCTCTAGAAAGGACACGGCAGCGAAGAGGACCGTGTTTGGGGACGGCGACGTCACAGCATATCCTGGGATCCGAGGCAGGGAGGCTTAGGGTCTGCGGTAGAGCGGCCTGGGGGGATGCTTGGGGGTTCTTTCGGAGGTCCAATGCGAAGGCAGGACGCAGGAGCCTTCATGAATAGATATGGGGCTCTGGGGTATGTGGGTATATTGCAGCACAACTATAGCTGGACAATCAAGCGCTTTGGATCTCCATATTCTGTACCTTCCTGGCGGTGCCCACTTTCTTTACCGTTGTAGCACCTTAGGGAGTACTGACTTGGGAACACGCTATGCGCCTGAAGCATAGCTTACCAACAAGATCTAGACCCCTGATACAAACAGGGAGCTCCTTTCTGTGAGACGAGTCTTAATTCTAGGTCCCCTCTTCTAGTCATTCTGGTCTAGTCAGTCTCTTACCTATCACAACACCTGAACCCTAAACCTGGGGTGTAGAAAGCAAGGGATTACATTGCTCCTGTATGACCAAAGGCACATCGGAAGCCAAGATCGCCTGCTTCCGGCTCCTGTGTTAGTTACCCTAAGGGTCCACAGGACCTAATAATCACGTACTTGGGTTACGGATAGTAGTTTTGTAGGTTAGTATTCAGAAGAGTATATGATTGTAAACTACTTGGACCTTAGGGTTAGGGTGTAGAGACAGCACTGCTTTGCCCTAAGGGTCCATGTACTCATATAGTATATACGTTGGCCTTAAAGTAGTTCCTATATGGGTACATTGGGTCCAAAGTGTATAATATTTGGGTACATGGACACCTTGGGGTGGGCAATTTGGAAGTACAGTGAAACCCTTCAGCTCTGTAGCATGTGTGCCCCAAACCCGAAATCTACAACCGCAGGAGGACTCTATACATACATCTCAACGACCAGACAAAATCAGTGACCACCCCGCTAAATCAAGAACAAGACTTACCAACGCGAAAAACGACAACTACCCGGTTTTTGTCACTCCGCCACCCATCTTTTTCAATCCAGCCACCCAGTGCACGCCTGACTAAGAAGCCCTAAGCCCTAAACCCTAAACCCTAAACCTCTAAACCCTAAGCCCTAGACCCTGAACCCTTGCACCTACCCACCGGCTTCCACCCACCTAAAAGCGTCCAAAGAGCGGGCCGCAAGACTGGCAAAGAGGCTCCTGGCATTCGGATCTTGGGGTGCAGGGCTTTATCCCTAAACCCTAAATCCTAATCCGTGGGTGTTAGGCGGCTTAGGGTTTAGGTTTTGGGGTTGAGGGTTAGGATTTGGGACGTAGGCTTTATAAGGGTTAAGGCTAGATGGTCTTGGGGTTTACGGCTTTATACGGCCTCGCAGGGTGTCATGGGGTTTTGATCTGTGTGAATTTGCAGGGTGCTGCAGGGCCTATAGGGCTTCATAGGCTTGTTTACTGTTTTACATGGCTTAGGAGGTTGCTGTAAGGTTTTGATAGGGGTTGAGGCTGTTATAATCTTTCATAGGGTGCTGCAGGGTTTTGATGGGGGTTTAGGGTTCGGGCTCACCAGTGACTCCGATTACCTGCGCTGGAAGTTTTGAAGACTAAACTCGACTCGTACGCTAAACAAACCCTAATGTTTAGTTTAATCCTTCCTTGGAAGGGTTTAGGGGTTGACTGCTTTAGACTCTTCGCCTCAGGAAGTTTAGGGCCTCAGTTCTTTGGGCGCTCAAGCATTTAGGGGTGTGGGCAGATAATTTCGGGTCGGTGCTGCTCAACCCTACAGCACCCCAACCCCGCTGAGCCCCAAAGCCTACAACTCCGTGTGGAAGTTCGTTCTAGCGCTATATCCCGCTCGGTAGGTTCAAGGATGGATCGTTCATGTCAACTCCGGTAGTCTCGGTTTAGGGATTAGGATTCGTTGCCCTTACCATGGTGGCTGCTTTCGCCGCTTTCTGTTATGTGCCCTGACGTCTCTGACACTGCAGCTTCCACTGAGCTGCATATACACTACCCTCATGTGTAGTTCCCACTTGTTATTGCCCTTTATCGTAAGTACAGGCTCCCAACCAAGAACTCGAAGCTGCTAAGCCCAAGTTATGTACATTGGAAAGTGTAAGTACTCACAGGCTCCATAGTAGGTCCTTTTTGTGGCTTATACTTAGTATCCTATAAGGTAATCCGCAAAAGGAACTACTATGGAGCCCCTAGGTATGCTCTCAACCCAAAACCCAGACCCAAACCATAAGGCTGGAAACTCAATCCCCAAGCCAAATCCCAAAACCTCTAAACTCAACATCTTTAGAAAGCCCCAGAAACCTTTTAGGGTTTAGGGTTTAGGGTTTAGGTTGCAGAACAAGCCAATCAGCTGTTGGTAATTGTCAGCTCTAAGTCCCTATGACCCCCCAGCCCCCAGCTCTTTCAAAAACCTCCGGATAAAGGAATATACCTTAAGCTATTCCAGGTTTAGAGAGTTTGGGATTAATCATAGGGTTCAGGATCCCTACTATAACTGAGGTATATCCCCTCGTTTAGGAATTTGGGAACCCTAAACCCTAAACCCTAAGCCGTGCAGCCGCAGGGCAGAGCCAGGTCCAAGAGAGAGGTGAAGATGAGGGCCCAGGTGTCCTGCGAAGTAAAGCATCCCCAGCTCAACCCCTGGGGTTTAGGATCTTAGGGTTTAGGGTTTTAGGGGTTTCGGGTTTAGGGTTTAGGGTTTAGGGTTCAGGGTTCAGGGTTTAGGATTTTAGGGTTTAGGGTTCAGGATTTGGGGTTTAAGGCTTAGGCCCTAAACCTTAAACCCCAAATCCTGACTGTTTCTGCGACCGAATCCCAGGATTCCATGCTTTTTTAGGAAATATGGACCCCCCCCCCTGGGAACTGACCAACTTGGTTTTGGGCTTATAGTAAACCCCAAAAAGTTGGAAACCGTATTAAGGACAAATAGTGCTGGGATTCCTTATACATTACTCTTAAGGATTGAGGCTATTGGGTTTCCAACTTTTGGGCTTCTACTGTAGGGTTTAGGGCCCACCCCGGTCTCCGTAGCGGGAAAACCAGAGCTGGATAACGCAGCATTGGGTCAGAACTTGGTCTTATGGAGTTGTACGGTTGATGATATAAATCCTGCATTACCTTAAGGACCCTAAACTATAGGAATTATGGTCTATTCCTTATTCTGGGTAATGCAGGATTTATATCATCAACAGTACTGCGAAGGAGAAGAAATGAAACTCCAAACCTTTGCGCTCAACGGTGACGGGGCTTGGGTTCATTAAGGACTTCAGTGTTGAGGCTGGCGGTTTGTGGAGTTGGCTTC
Organism: Symbiodinium necroappetens; assembly: GCA_905231915.1. NCBI lineage: Eukaryota > Dinophyceae > Suessiales > Symbiodiniaceae > Symbiodinium > Symbiodinium necroappetens. Next base: position 8,078 of record CAJNJA010071775.1, on the reverse strand, counting down.
ACTCTTCTTGCCCAGGATTTCCTGAAACACCATACCCAAGCCACGGCCCTACATCCATGAATGCCAACAGTCCTAGCGCTATGCCGCAAACCCTGAATCCCAACAGTATGCAAAGTCACATCGACATCGCGGCATCCAAACCCGCAGCAGCTTCCTTGAAGATCTGTTTTGTTGAGCGGGGTATATGATTCTAGAATATACCAGAATCATAGCAGAGAGCACTGAGGAACACTATTTCCTAACCACTCAAATCAACCAAGCCCCGGGCTTGACACACTTTTCTTTCGGATTCTTGTTTTTCGCGGCATGTACAAGCAAGTGACATGGCTTTTTCGAGGGAGGGGATTCTGTTGGACACGCCCCAATCCTGCTCTCCCGACGAAACAGAAAGAGCCTATGTTACTGCAGGCCCCATGAACCCCCACAAAACTCCATGATCAACCTCATACAGAGCTTTCTTGGACATCCCTATGAAACACTGTATAAGCTTTGAGCCGAACGATGACACCCCACGAAGCCTAAACCAAGGTGAACCCTCCTAAACCCTAAACCCTAAAACCCTAAAACCCTAAACCCTAAACCCTACACGAAGCCTAAACCAAGGTGAACAGCCCGTTTGTTTGGGGAAGCCTTGTACCGGAGGGAGAGTGCCAAGGCTAGGTCGGCCACGATGCCTGGGACGTGCGGTGCTTAGGAGTTAGGGTCTAGGGTTTAGAGTTTAGGGTTTAGGGTTTAGGGTTTAGTGTAAGGGATACTCCATGGACTGCTCTGCGCATAACGATACGGGTTGAACAGGTGATCACTTAACTACGGCCTCTTATTGTGGGGTTTTGGGGCGTTCGGGGCTTCGGGCTTGACGCTCGATTGGGGCAAGGCGGCGTAGTGTTCAGGGCTAAACGTTTAGGGCTCAGGCTGTACCTATAGTCTCCATTGTAGTTCCTTTTCTTGGTTTAACCACTCAAAAAGGAACCACAACGGAGACTATCGGTACGGTGCAGTGTTGAGTGTTTGTGAGTCGGGTTTCCTGCAAGGGGAGGCCACCCTTGCAAGTAATCCCTTTTAAAATATCGCGCTCCATGTTCCCGGAGAACGAAGACAAGCTTTTGATCAAGGGTTATATCTTATATCACACCTAAACCCTAAACCCTAAACCCTAAAGACCAAAATGCGCAACATAATGTCAGGTGTGGTTTTTAAACCTTAAGCCCTAAACACTCAACCCCAAACCGTGAACCTAAGGTCCCACAGCGTTGGGTTAATGTCGGGGCCTTAATACTTGGAATGTGGTTTTGGGCTTCTTTTATAGCATATATACTAACAGGGCACCCCGAGGTCCAACATAGGTAATTATTCAGGCCTCTGTTGTGCCCTAATGTACCCCAAGAGCATATAATATTGGTACTGAAGTACCTATATAGGGACTACTTTAAGCCAAAAGTATATACTATTTGGGTACATGGACCCTTAGGGTTATCTTGCTTTGTGGGAGAAGCTTGGAGCAAACGTCTGGGCGTTGGGTTCAGGTTTAGAAGGCCCCTAAACCCTAAACACTAAACCCTGTTTGCCCTTTCTGAACTCCTGGTAGGATGCGCTGTTTGGACGATAGCCCAACTTGTTCCTTCTGGTCTTGATACTTCTGGCAGCCTTTCAACTAGGATGTCTCAAGCCCAGCAACGGGACCCTCATAAGCCCTAAACCCACACCCCATAAGCTCTAAAGCCTGTTGGTTGAGAGTTTGGGGCTTTGGGCCTAAACCCTAAACCCTAAACCCTAAACCCTAAGCCTAAACCCTGCACCCTAAACCCTAAACCCTGTAAACCCTAAACCCTCTAAACCCTAAACCATAAACCCTGAACCCTAAACCCTAGTAACCCTAAACCCTCTAAACCCTAAAACCTTAAATTACTAAACCCTAGTATTGGGCGCCAGGGCGCGGAGCCCTGACAGGCCAAGGCCAATGAGTGCACAGTAGAAGAGCTGCTTGACGCCGGTGCCCTTCGCATAGCGAACCTTCAGGGTGCCCAAGGCTCCCTTATAAAAAGGGGCGCCAAAAGGGACCCAGGGTTTAGGGTTTAGGGGTTTAGGGGTTTAGGGTTTAGGGGTTTAGGGGTTTAGGGTTTAGGGTTTAGCGGTTTAGGGTTTAGGGTTTAACGACCAACACATGTTGTTTGCTTAACGGGGTCACGGCCGAGTACCCTAAGGGTCCATGTACTCATATATAGTGTATGCATTGGCCTTAAAGTAGTCCCTATATGGGTACATTGGGCCCAAAGTATACATAACATTTGGGCACATGGACCCCTAGGGCAAGCATTTTAGCTGGAAAAAATGTTTAGAGGAACCGTTAATTCAGATGTTTGAAGGTACCTGGATCGGGGCTTTCGGAGTTAATAGAGGGGCCGTGATGATTGTAGAATATGTTAGACTAGGGTTTTCAGAGTAAGTTGGAATAAACATGTATATGTATATATATATATACACACACATACATACATATATGGGGACCATGCAGTGACAATTCCTGAACTTTCCACAAAGCCCTTGTGCTTTCAGGAAGGATGATGAGGCCCTTGAAGAAAGGCTGCCTGGTGCGTTGTGCCGCAGGATCTCATCATCACTGCTTTCCGATGCTCTATAGGTATGCTACTGGTAGCCACCAAAGAGTTTAGGGTCTGGGCGATCTTGTGTTTAGAATCAGAGAACCCAAAACGTGAAACCCCAAACTGCCTAAATAGACTATGGCCTGAACCACCAAAAGTTTAAACTTTGGAATATTTTGCCCTGACAACCTACAAACCCGCCACCCCGCGCACCCCAAGCAAGGTTCCGTAGGTATCGCCAGAAGCTTCCTTGGCGAAGCCGTCCGTCGATGGCATGAGTCAGCCGGCTTTATACCCAAACAGGGAGCCCCAAATCCCGTAACCATTTAATCGTATGATTGAGAAACCCAGGGTCTTTATTAGGGTTCTTCATTTATGAATCCTACGATTTTGGGGGGGTTAGATAGGGCCAGGGTTTCTTAATCAGGTTCCTGCATGAGGGGTTTCTGGTTATGGTTGACAAAGGCAAACCCCTAAACCCTAAAGCCCTAAACGGTTTAGGGTTTAGGGTTTAGGGTTTATGGTTTCTATATGTGGCTCCTTAAAAAAGGTAGGGTCTTTTGGGCCACGGGTATACTTTAGGGCTTCTGGTTCGGGGTTCGGTTTAGGGCTTAGGGGTTTGGGAGAGGCAGTAGGGATTGAAGGTTCAGCGGTTTAGGGTTTAGGGTTTCGGGTATACAAGACTCGTAGTACGTGGGGGGTGGGGGCGGGGCCGCTTCTTCCTACACCCCACACGGAAACTGAGCTCACAGAGAACCGTGAGCACAGGCGAGCCTATGACATAGCTGCGGGGCGCTGGCGAGATCTAGTATGCAAGGAATTACACGGTCCTGTTGACATATAATATCTGAACCGCCCTAAACCCCAAACCCCAAACCATAAACCTTACAGGGGTCTCAACACTTCGACTCGGGCTTGGGGTATATTGTAGTCTGATTGTGTATGGACCACAGGGGAAAAGGGACATTCAGTAACTGCTTGACCGGTCCCTTGGTGGCGCTCATCGGTTTCAGGGTGTTAAGGCTTCATGTTTACAGTATCGCGCGAACCTTTAGGGCACAACTCAGATCCCTTTCTGAATCAGCCTGGACAAACCTGCAAAACAACAACACAACACATCCTCACTATGTGTCATGCAAGTGTTGCCCATCAGCAGTCGCAGCAGGTACGTGCTGTCAAACAACACCTGAAATCGACAACACCAAATTTCAGTCCTACATTACAAGACCCGAAAGTGTTGGTGGACAGCCATAACCCAAACCTTGAACTCGTTGTCTTGAACCGTTTCGATCTCGTCTGCTTCGGGCTTAGGATTCTGTGCTGTTTTGGGCTCTCGGTTTTAAGGGTTCAGCGTTCGAGCTTAGAGAAAAATCACTCTCAATGTGGGCAAGCTTTCTCCTTGCATCAGGTATTCGATGGCCTTGCTGGCATGTCTGGCGACTCCAATTTCCCTGACCTGCTGTTGATGATATAAATCCTGCATTACCTTAAGGACCCTAAACTATGGAAATTATGGTATATTCCTTATTATGGGTAATGCAGGATCTATATCATCAACCGTAGTACTTCTTTACCGAGGAACCCAACCATCCGGGGGCTTCGGGCTTAGCGGCTTGGCACTTAGGGCTGTAGGCTTCATAGGGGGTTTAGCAGCTTTCGGGTTCACGAAGCCCTAAACCCTAAACCCACGAAAGGATATCTAAACCCTAAACCGCACCTTGACGAAGGAATATCGGAGTCAGTAGGTGTCTTGCTGCTTCCCCACCAGGTTGCAGTTCGGCGTTCGATATACAGGCTCTGCAGTTGTACGACTTCGGGGTGTAGTGGTTGGAATCATGGCTACTTTTTGTTTAAAACCGGTGAATGACAGGACAGGGACTATAAAGGTGACTATAATTACCGTAGATGGCTCATATGGCGTACATTCAAGCCCTACTACATTTGGATTCCTGTGACCCTCCTTGCTAAGGCCCTTATATCCCTGTAGCGGCTAGGTAAGCCAGAGAGAGATCACCACGAAACCCGCAAACCTGAACCGCAAAAAACGCATCTCGCAGGGAAGCTCGATCTACATCTACATGCATCAGTATTCTCGGGCGGCCCGATGTGCGTGCACTTATCGGAAACAACATGAACCATAAACCCTGCAAATACCTAGTCCTTTAATGGGAATCTGTTAAAGAAGGCCATAACAGAGATGAAATGAAACCCCGAAGGCCTAAACCGCACTGAGGCGCACAATCTCCTACATAAACTTTCTGGAGCCTCTGTACCCTTAGAACCAAGACTCTGAACATCTCAAAACCGAACCCCCCTCCCTCAGGCGGCCGGGGCCCTACATCCCCCATGCAGGGGCCCTGTGAATAAACAACGATGCTTACGGGCTTCACACTTCCAACATAGGGGCCTTGAGAATTCGAATAGGGTTTGGGGGGGGCACAATATACTATATTTTTTGTAAGGAACCCCCCAAGAATAGTATTGGTAATTATTTAGGCCCCTACATTATCTCTCTTCGAAACCCCCAAAACCCTCAAACCAGGACCCAAGACAAAAAAAAAACTTAACGAAGACTAAACCCTATATTGAGATCATACCGACCCCTAACCCTATAAGCCTTATAGACCCTATAATCCCCAAACCCTATAAACCCTATAACCCCTAAACCCTATAATCCCTAAACCTGATAAACCCCTATAATCCCTAAACCTTCAACCCCAATCCCTAGACCCTATAGTGCACATCAAGCTGCCCTGAAACGACCCCTGCGGCACTGAGACTCGGCCGAAGAACTTGGAACTGCAAGCCTTTATAGGGTTTAGGGTTTACTGCTTCCTGCGAGAGACTCCACCCCTCGTGAGCTACGCAAGCTTCTTCTTATCACAAGCATTATGTTGAGCACTCTATATATGGGCTATGGGTTTAGGGTTTAGGGGTTTAGGGTTTAAGCTTCTTTTTATTGAGGGCTCTTTTTAGAGCTCAAGGTGCAACTACTTTCCGGAATGCATTCGACTGAAAACCAGAGATGTGAAGGCGACCCTGACATCTTGTAAACCCCTAAACCCCTAAAACCCTAAACCCCTAAACCCCAAACCCCTAACCACCTGAACCCTGAACCCTAAACCCCTAAACCCTAATATCCTTATATAACAGTACCCATCCTCAACTCCAAACCTCCGCGTCTGTGGCTGTGGGTTCTCTGGGTTTAGAGAAGAAGCCCCAAGTAGCCCTAGCCTAAACCCCATGACCCCAATTCCCCAAACCTACTACACCCCATAGCCCTATAACCCCTCATAATGCTAAACCCTAAACCCCATAACCTGAATCCTATAACCCTATAACCCTATAACCCTATAGCTAAACCCATTATAACCCTAAACCCCACCCTAAACCCTAAACCCTACAACCCCACAACCCTAAATACTAAACCCGATAATCCCAACCCTAAACCCTAAACCCTATAGCCCCAAACCCTATCCCATAACCCTAAACCCTAAAACCCCACAACCCTAAATACTAAACCCTATAACCCTATATAACTCGAAACCTATAACCCTAAACCAGATGCCTCGACCCTAGGGTTCAGGATTTCCCGCAGCGACGACTAGAAAGACTTGCTCTCAATTAGGCGTCCCTTAAGGGTCCCCACAGAAATATCGGAAGGGCTTAGTCGGTTTAGGGTTCAGGGTTTAGGGGTTTAGGGTACAGGGTTATAGGGTTTAGGGTTTAGGGTTGCGAATTAGAATACGGCGCTAGGGTATCTCATGCTGTATTCATTAGAACAAGAACACTGAGGAAGAGTATTTGTGACCAGTCAGGCTTTTATATCATCATGTCGGCCGGGGGAGGGGGGGGGGCGGGTGAGGCTTGAGGCTTAGGAGCTTATAGGGTCTAGGGCCGTAGGATGAACGTTGCAGCTTCGTGGCTGAAGGGGCTTAGGGTTTAGTGCTGTCAGCTAGAGGTCCTATGTTGTAAGGAGGCCACCATGGGGAATGCACTTGCCGGCGCAAACAAGAAGCTACCTCTTTCTTTTACTGTTCGCTAGGGGCAAAGTCAACACCACAGCTGAAACAGGCACAAACTACAAAATTCAGGATTGTACAGCAGCAGGACACCCATTACACAATTGACCCTAATCCCAACTTTACACCCCACAGGTTGTAAAGGGCCGAAACCTATAGCGTTCCTGCGTAAGGACTTTGGCCTGTCGTCTCGGCAGGCCGGACGTATCCATTTGCAGCGTGGGCCGTCGTCTAAGATTTGTCTCTTCGGTTTTTCCAGGTCCAAGGCATGCCAACTCTATCTGTGGCTTCGGTATATCTATACGGTAGCTATACATGTATTGCCAACTAGCTTAATGCCTGAGCCGCCACACCCGAAAGATGTAGGGTGGAGCTGATACTTCGCTCTGCTTAGGCGCCTGTCTTAAACCACTCGTACTTAGAAAGATTTGCGGAGGCTGCGATCTTAGTTGAGATGCTTTGACAGCGGCCCATGAAAACTGCTCCTAAAGAGCTCCCGTGTGAATATCACCTCAATCCAGATTGGAGCGGAACAGCATGGGATGTTTTTGGCATTGCCATTTGCGGGATTTAGTGCTTTGTGAGGACTTTGAAGTAACCAGGGAGAAAAAAGTATAGACTTTTATTTTATATTGGCTCCTTTAAGGAACAGGTCCAACAAAAAAGTCTTCAAGTATGGTACTCCAGAACCCAGTTGATGCAGCTGATCAAGTTCGGGACCACAAAACTTAGCCCTATGCCCTCCGTCCTTCACCCTTACCCCCCAAACACTAAGCCCCCCACATCTGGGTTTGGCGATATTCTGTAGTACTTCGGCTTGAAATAAACCCTTTAACACCCCTGTAAACCCCCTTATCGAGCCCTATACCGCCAGAAAACCCGATACATCCCTCCACTCTAAACCCGAAAAAAGCCCTCAACCCTAAACCCGATAAAAACCCTAAACCCTAAACCTTAACCCTAAACCCTAAACCCTAAGCCCTAAACCCTAAACCCCTTCATCAGCGCTCGCTCTGGAGAGGCAGCTTCACATGGGTTCTGCAAGGAGCTCGCTGGCTCGGGGGCCGTGGGCTAAGAACGGGTTAGGGTTTAGGGCTTAGAGGGTTTAGGGTTTAGGGTTTAGCGGGTTGAGTGTTTCGGGCCTAGAGTTCGTAGAGCTTCGGCGCTAGGGTTTAGACTTCAGGGCTTACAAGGGCTTAGAGTTTCAGGGTATAGGTTAATGTAGGGGCCTGAATAATTAGAATAGGGCTCCTTATTATAGGTATAGGTATCATAAACCCACCAAAACCCTACTCGAATTATTCATGCCCCTATATATTATAAGGGTCGAGAGTGGGGGAGAGTTTGAGGTTGGCGGAGGTCAGCTCAAAAGTCCTTTGCATCAGCAAGCTCGTGTCTGGAACAAGCAGCTTTTTTTGTTGTTGTTTGTTTTTGTATTTGGGGGGGGGGGGGGGGG
>CAJNJA010071764.1:0-22081 GCA_905231915.1 Symbiodinium necroappetens | reverse complement strand
CAGCTGCTGCTGACAAAAGACTGCCCGAACACTCCAGCAAGCCTGCTGAGAGCACCGTGGCGGCAACCTCCCCAACAAATAACATCCCAAGCACAACCTTGAGGCATCACTATCCGAACGAGCAAGCTCCAAGTGCATCAGACGTGCATCACTCCATGAAGCAACAAAACGCAGCTCAAGACATGCACAGCGCTCACGGATCCCACTTCCTGTCCCTGGCAGGCCACCTCGCCTGACCCCATTTCTGAGTCAAGTGCCGGTGGATGCCCTTGCAACCAACACACTGGCTCGCCTTCCTCTTCACTGTACACTAACCCTAAGGGTCCATGTACTCAAATACAATATACTTCACCCCCAAAGTACCTATATAGGGAGTACTTTAAGGCCAAAGCATAATATACTAGTTGGCCACATGGACTCTTTGGGTAAGCCTTGTCGAACTCTCTGCTCAATGATCCCTGCCGGGTTCCCCGTACAAATCCCGCCAACCACAACCGCCCCATTTATAGAACCCGTAACATAAAGAATACTGATAGAACCCTTGTGGTATTCCAACATCCTTTGGAACCCGTCCGTGAACCCTAAACCCCAAACCCTAGACCGGGCCTTCCGAGGCGCCTTGCCCGGAAATAAAATCCGTCGTGAAACCAACGAAATGGAGCAAGGCCTGACCAACGCCCGCTTTCAGAGATTCAATCAAAAAGATTCAAGCCAAAGCCTCCAAACCCTGAAGCCCTCCCGCTATTAGCCCCGATGACGGTAAAGTAACATGAAGACCGAAAACCTCTGTTCGAAATGTGTACTTCTGCAAACAGAAGTGCGGCAACTCTGGTTCCGACTTGACCTAACAGACTGCCTTGGGCTTCGGAGACACAAGGATCATTGCAGAAACGGCACTACAAGCATCGAAACATCCAGTAACTATCCCACAGTCCCACCAGCCAGGACCCTTGAAAACACTGGACCGTTTATACACGGTCCTAAAGATCCTACCAATGATGCGTCTGTACCTGGCGTCCCTATTGTCCCAAAGATCCTACCGATGCTTCGCATATATTTGGTTCCCTTATTGTCTGAAACTCCCACATGTAGTCATGCTACTGCCTGCTTGCAAGTGCTTCAAAGTGGCTGCCGTCAGCTTGATTTCTCGCATTGCATTGGTCTGGGCAACCATGATCCTGGATTCTAGTCCAAGAATGTAATCCAAGATACCAGAACAAGAAAAGACGGAAACCTGCTTAAACCTTCGGAAGGTATAACAAGGACCCAGGATCAAGAGGGTGCCGGCAACCGTGGCGAAGGAAAGCAGCTGGTTGATTAGCACACCGCTGCGCTTGACCTCCTGCCAGCAAGCCCGGCTTGCAATGCTTTGGGAGCTTCAGACTCTCGGCTGACATGGCTTGGACTTTAGAAAGAAGGTGGAAGCTCCAGGGGGGCCCTGGAAGTCTGGAGGTAGGTCCAAGGCCAAACCCAAGACCTTAAGATCAAAGCCAAACAACACCATGCAGCGCCTCCGTTCCCAAGAAATCCCTCCATTCGGCATAAAGTCAGCTAGAGTAGAGACCTCATGCGAAACCCCAATTACCCTAATTAAGCTTGAACTTCAGGATCGGAACAGGCGCCTCGGCATCTTCGACTTGCAGTGCACTGTAAGCTGCCACCGCAAAGGGCAAGATGTGCTTCGCAAGCATATAGGCCCATTGCAAGAGCTTCCGCCAGAAATCCGTTGCACAGCGGGTGCAGATGAGCACACTGCTGTCTGAGATGGAGTAGCCCTGCGTACATCTTGCACAAGCGCGACCTTGATAGCCTGGCGCGCACATGGTCGAAAAGTCCGTGGAATTTCCACCAGGACATGCTGCTGGGTTCGGGCAGAAGATCGTCAAACTGATGTCTGGCTTCTGAACCATGTGCCCTGGCGTCATCTTGAACTTATCCACGTAGCAGAAGTCATTGTGCGTCGGGCATGGCACACACTTGGATTGTGTGTGACCAGGGAGCACTGTAAAGTTATCTTCGCATACCTGTCAGACCATCTGCTCAGGGTCAAGGGTGAAGGATACTTTGGGGCTTGGGTCTAGGGTTTTGGGCTTTTGGTTTTGCGAACTCTTCGGAAATCCGTATACCAGACTGCCTCTGGTGAACTCACGACCGATATGTATCAAACTGGGGACTTCTACATAGAACTTGGGAACCCCCAGCAAAAATTACAGAAGTCTGGCTGTTTGTTGCTGATTATACTAACCGAAAGTTAGCCATTACTTCTGAGTGCCCCTGAGACTTGAAGTTTAAGGTTCAATTTACGAGAGAGCAATGCAATCAAGCAGCCGAGCAGTTGCTGAAATCATCGCCCTTTTGAATTCCGGTGCCCGCTGGGCAGTGCAGGTGATCAACATGCCGCTCGGGCGCCACCAAACTGCACCACTTCAACAGAGTGCAGTTCACAGTCCCCTAGGCTTCAAGGCACAAAGCATGACAAGGCTCCCAAGTAAGGATTACACTGCTATCCCTGGAGTGTCGTTCTGAGGATCCCTTAGCCTTAACAAGCATGATCTGCTGGCATACGCAGGTTTATGTGTGCCACGTGCAGCTTTGCACGAGGAGAAAACCACTAGCCAGCTGCGAGGGAGCTGAGGCATCGCAAGAGTTTGAGAACTTGAGCAATGCACTCAGCAGCAGTACCGACCGAAAGGCACTGGGCGCGGAGGGTGGGTAGCCTGAGCAATTCGGAATCGTTCCACTTCCATGCTTACAGTCACAAGCATGATCAGCTGCACTTTTCCTTCTGGCATACGCAGGTTTATGTGTGCCACGTGCAGTTTTGCACGAGGAGAAAACCACTAGCCATCTGCAAGGGAGCTGAGGCATCGCAAGAGTTTGAGAACTCGAGCAATGCACTCAGCAGCAGTAGCGAGCATACTTTCCAAGCCTGTGCCACAGAAGAAGAGTCCCGAAATAATCCAAGAAGACACCACGAATTCTCTGCTCCAGCTGTCAGCTCTTTGGGTCGGCAAGCAATAATACCACGCCTGCCTGGGGATGCCCACACGTGTGAGCGCTGTCGCTTTCTGAAGAAGGGCCGGCAAAGAGGATGCCATGTTTTGCAAGAAGTCCCGCTGATCGCCAGTCAGCGAGGGCAAGTATGTCATTGCTTCAACCTCCTGCAAGTAAATATCCATGACTCGCATGCTCATCCATCTCCCACATCGGCGCACAAGGTCAGGCTTCTCAGTGCAGTGGAACATCCAAGTTGCACCACTTGGGCGAAAAGATGACAAGTCAAAGTGAGCAGAGCCATCAGAGCCAATGAGGCCAAATCTTGCTTGAAGCAGCCTAAAGCGTCTTCGGAGAGCACCTGCAGACATAGGCCAGAGTCTCGTCCGGTTGTTTGGAGCCAAAAGCAAGGTCAAGCAGCTGAACAATGTCGGGCGGGTCGACATGGCTTGCTTGATGTTGTGCTGCCCGGCCCTTTGTCTTTGGCGCGCGGATCTGCAATAACGCGAAAGCAGTGTCAGGCGCAGCATCACGAGGGAGGGATCAAGTCCCGCCGCGTAGCTGCGAGGGCCTCCCCGATCCTCAATAAACCAGACCAAGCCAGCGCGAAAATGCCCGCTTCAAGAAGCCAGCCATTCTTGCCTCCAGGGCCATGCAAAGATCTTCCCTTAACGTTCTTGGATGCCCTGGCGCGTCCAGAACTTTCTCCCTGTTTTGCGCAACTATGTGCATCGACGCTTGCTTTGACTTCCGTGGTATTTGGTCGTCTCAGCAACACTCAGCGCTCATTGCGGTGTTGAGCATCGCGCACAGTCTGCTCGACAATGCATCTCCATCCATCAGGCGGCGACTTGTGGTACGACGCGTGTCCGGGAACCAGGACCATGACCACGTGCCCAACCAGCATGCAGCGGTCGCTGCCATCGCGGCGGAGAAGGCTGCAGCTGGACAACAACAGCAGGTTTTGAGAAAGGGGGAGATGGATCCACCCCCATCCATTACAGAAGCTCGTGCGGTTCTCATCACGCAAGGGTCCGCTTCGCAGCAGCTGAATGGTATAGCGATGTCAAGGTGGCTTTCGAGCACGCAGAGGCTATTATAGTAGACGAGGACCAAAACAAGAGGGGCACCCGGAGTCAGTTTCCATGCTTGCGAGCGCGCATCTGGTCATCAGAACTGGTGACCCGCAACAGCCTACAGGGGGGGGGGGGGGGGGGGNNGGGGCATACAAACACGCAAGTGACTCCCCTCAGGCGCCTGCTTGCTCAACCGGTGGGCCTAAGAGGGGCCGCGACAGTTCAGCAGGAGCCTATTGCGCCACTTCAGGCCCCACGAGCATTGGCGCGCCTTGTTTGCTGTGCGGCGCATGGACCAACATTGCATCGAGGTTGGAGCAGCCTTGGTAAGCGAATTGCTCCCACCCTTCCCAAACCGGTTGAGCCAGAGATTGGCGCCCGGGCGACTGTGTGTGCGGAGGCGGCCGCATGCCTCCTGTTTGATGGCCGCGCAGAGCTGGTTGGCGCCCTTCTCTCAGACTGCCCGGAGCGAGGTGGGGTCACATTGCTTGTTGGATCGAGGGTGCTTTGTGCCCGATGAGGGCATTGTTGCCGTAGATGGCCAAAAGGTGCATGCAATACCTGCATGAAATCACCGAGCAATTCCGCCGAGCAGGCTTGGGCGTGGGGTGCTCTGTTATTTATCGCGCGTTTGGCGTCCCATAGAGTCGAGTTTTTGCCGGCTACCACTGCCAATGAGGCGGAAGGGCTTATGCCAGTGGGAGGGGTGTGTTTCAACCTATCATTGGTCTCATCGGCTCGTCTGCTCACGGAGGTGCACCTTGTCATCACTAGCCTGCGATATCCGCAGTCAAACTCCCCAGCCAGGCCTCAGGCTATAAATTGATGCGGTTGCCGCTGCTAGCGAGGCGCGAAGACTGTCCAAAGGATTGATCAAGTTGCCCTGGTGCTTTTGGTCCTTGCCTACATGGTCGCAGGTCATCGAATATTGGCTTCGGGAGGAAACAAAGCGGTCTTCGTCACGCCAACAACCCATAGAAAGACTCAAGGCTCACTTTGGACTTAGCAACAGTTCACTAGCAGCAGGTGACGAGCGTGCAAAGCGCAGTATCCCAGACAGACGGCTCTAGCTTCGCGGCATGGGTGAGTGAATTGCTCCCGAGCTCGCTCCAGTCCCCGGGTGACCTCACTTCCGGAGTACGGGCTGAGCAGCTCTTCCATGCTCTTGACCAGAACCACTACCTCTTAGGGAGCCTTTGTGGACGTTTATACCGCCACCGTTTGCGCAGGGTCTACGGGCACTGCCTGTATCTTCATCGCTGACAACAACAATGACTTCACTGGTAATGAGGAATCCTCCCTTTCTTCGGCTGACCGCGGGGTTGACCCACGCCAAAGGCCCTCTTATTGTGGCGGCGCCGCGGCATACGTGGGGGCTCCTGGGGGCCGCCGAACTCCACGTGCGTCTCTATGGGACGTTTGTTGAGTATGACGAGTTTTACAGCGAATATGGTCGCCCTGAGCGACGTCAAGTACGAGCGCAGGATGATATCATGGTCGAGCATGAGTTCTACTCCAGGTGGAGCGTCAGCAGCGCCCCGCCATTGTTGCAGTGCTCTGCACTCATTGTACACGCCCCGGACCAAAAGGATGTGATGGCGCAGGTTCTTCTCCGGGGAACAGACTCGATGCTCAACAACAAACAGGAGTCAGCCTGTTGGGTTCGTCCCTTCTTGCCGGCCTTGAACACGGCACACCCCATAGTGGTGGTCCTTACGGGGGAGCCCCATGTCCGGTGAAGCAAAGCCATACCAAACGTCTCATTGGGGAAGCAGCCTGTGCACCGGACGACACAGTGGCCTACTTGAGGGAGGAACGAAAAGCAGTCTTAGCAGTGGCTCTGTACCTGACTACCAACGTCGTGGTTGCGCTTGTTTCAGCAACAGATGACAGCTAATAGCACACCTTTTGGTAATGCCCTGTGGTGGGCATGCGGCTCCTCGCGAATGCCAGGTCCCATGCCGCAGATAAAGATCTCCGTACACCGGGCCTTGCAGCGGCAACTCCATCAAGGTTGTCTCAGAACAGCGGCAGTAGGGAGCACCTGGGAGCGCCAGTCCGGAAGAGTCGTTGGCCGCACATGACTAGGAAAGCAGAAACTCCAGCAGGAGGGCCAAGGTAGTGCCTTGAGTGGCCCGGAGCCAGTCGTCGAAGTCCTCAAGCGACTCAAGCAGCCGAGCCCGATTTGCTCGCTCCGCGGCCGTTTTTGTGAGGGCCACGGTGGGCCGGCCCTGCTAGGGTCATCCGCCGTCCCCGCCATGGTCGTCCTCGCCTCCCCGCCAGCTGTGTTATGTGGAGTCCGTCGTCCGCCGTCCCCAGGGTGGATCACACGATCAGCAACGATATATGTGTAAAGGCCGTCGGAGCTCAGCACGACCCGGCATCAGCAAAGCTTCAAGGCGCAGAGAGGTCCATGGCTAAGCTACCCCAAAACCCTGAACAGGCCCAGAACAAAACCCAAAATAGCCAACCCTCACCGGAGGAGTCGAAGGCAGCGCGCAGGAGGGGCATAGCAGGGAAGGCGAGAGCGTAAGAAGTTTTTTGTGCATGGACTCGGGGAGCACCGCTTTCGCCGTGGATTATCCTCGTGGTCTCGTCTTGTGTTGGTTGCCATTCTTGCTGCTGGCCCGCCTTCCTTTGCCTCGCCTGAGCCCTATGTCCCGGACTGCCACCGTGACTTTGACTCCAGCCTCGGCTTTCCCGGTGAGGGGCCCTGCAATGGACTCTCGTGTATCAGCTCCTCAGCCGTCTCTTTGCCCTCCTACACGTACAGAGGAGGCCACTTTTTCTCCTTGTTCCCGCTCGCCCACTGTGGGACTCGAGCACTGACCACCTGGCCTGCCTCAGGCACGCTTCCTTTTGCGTTTCCCTACTCTTTTCCACGCCTGCATCTGGCACAGCCTCAGGAGGAAGGCATGAGGAATGGAGGGTGCCGGCAGGAGGATCAAGCGGCCGCGGCTCGGAGGGTCAGCGGTCTTGAGGCATGTTGGGGCGAAACCAAATGCTGCGAAAACTCCATATGCTAGCTGAACTGCACACGCTTTTGACAAGGCAGGGGTTCAGAGCGAAGGCAGTAGAGTGACCTTTTGCAGGAGCAGCCTTTGCGACGACAGAGTCAAGCAGAGCCGTGATCCGTGAGTCACCCAGCTGTTTTCGACCATCAGGCCGCAGATGGGGACGGAAGCCTCCTACTCTCCCTCCGCCTGCTGCACGAGCAGCCGCTCCATGTATCTGCTAAGGACCACTTGGCTCGCTAAAGCCCGGTTGGCATCCCAGAGGTGGATCACCATCGTGCTGGCCTATCTCAAGGAGCTGGATACCATCCAGTCTAGCCGCCAGGAGGTGCCAATGGGCCCCACCACAAAGGCACCACCGCCCGACTCCACCGAGCAGCCGGCGCGGATTCGTCGTCCAAAGAAAAAGACCAGCACCTCAGAAAAAGCCCTGGAACTCCTGCACGGGCTCGTCGGTTCGAAGCTCAACGGCGCGGCTTTGCCGTTGAGCATCGTTTTGAAGCCGTTGGAGCCGTCGTGGTCCCTCTCCGGTTGGAAGCAAGCACGCATACTTTGAATACCGTGCCCGCTTGGAATCCCCGGAGCAGTCTTGAATTTTGACACCCCGGAAAACGGGGAGCAGCACACTGCCACCTCGACGAGGAGCCCTCTGCCCTTGTTGACCACGTCGCGCAATCCATCAGCACCACGATCAGTTTCGATGATTCTGCGGCTGCGCTCCCGCGCTGGCTTGTGAAGTCACGGACTAGCTTTGTAGCCTTTGTTGCCTCCACCTTTTTGTCTCCTTTTGGTCGTCTGGGCGCTGCCCCGGCTTCCGCGGTTCTTCCACTGCCCCTTCCCTACCTCACGCTCTTTTCGGGCAGTGGCCCAAAAGCTTCCCTTGGCAAAGTGGCGTCGCTTGAGGCTTCTTCATGTTGTCACTTGTGCCATCAACTTTGTCTTCTGCCTTGGGTCTTGGCTAGCTCCGGCCGTGCTTTGGAGGGCCCCAAATCTCCACCAGCGGGCTTGCTATAAACGCATTTGTGCCTTCTTGACCGCGTGTGAAACCAGAGAAGACAGGTTCCTTTTGCCTCCCGGCCGCTCTGGCCCTGCTCTTCTTGCACGCCTGAACTCGAGTCCTTTGCCGGCATGTTTGAAGCACCGGGCTCCTATGATGGCACTTCTGGCCGGCTCCTAGCCCTCACGCTGTGCCTACCGTGCCTCGCTCGGACATGCTGCCTCAACAGCAGCCCTACCGAGCCCTCGACGTGTCTCGTCATCGTGTGCGTGGCGCTGGTTTTTGGCAGTTCGAATCTTTTCTTGAGGGGCCCCTTTGGCTCCCCAGACTTGCAGGCTGAAAGTCTCGAAAAGACACCCTCGCCCATGCACATCTTTGGGATGTGAGTGGCCTGCTAGATTTGCGGCCTCCCCTGCCTGCCGAGGAGGCTTTCACTCGCTCCTGCCGCATCTTCAACAGCTACAAAGCCAAGGAGGTTGACCGCCAGATAGGAGATAGGAGACCTGCGAACTTGGTGGGCCCTCTGCCTTCTTGCCACAAGGCCACTTACTGACGGCTTTCCTCGCTACCGTGAGAAACTTTCCCAATAAAGGCTATTGGCGCCGAGGTCGACTCTCGCCCGCCCCAGGTTGCTAGAGGTTGTGTTCCCATAGGGCCCCACTTGCTGCTCTCAATTTATGTGCCTCACGACTTCCGTGGATTACCCCCTGCCTGCAGTGGTGCCTGGCTGACATGGCTCTATTCGGCCGTGTCTTTGGTGAGGAGTCCCGGCCTTCAGTTGCTAGCCGCCATCCCTCAGGCACAGGAGCTTTGCCTGGCCGCATCGCTTATGCCTTTGCTTGCCTCAAACGCCACTGCCATCTGCAGCACCACAGTTACCCCGGCCTTTGCGAAGACCCTCTGGTTGAATGGTCCACCTTCGGCGCCCTTCTCCGACGGGTTGCCCGCGAGGCCGGTAAAGGAGCAGCTCCTCTAGGCCTGGTCCGGCCTCGGGATTGCACCTGCGCACCTGCACAATAAACCTGGGCCTCAAGCTCAGACGGGACAGCGTGGGAGACAGCTCTGGAGTTCTCGACTGGGTTGAGGGCCCGGGTGTACTCCTTGAAAGAACGGTAAAGAGCAGGTAGCACACCCTCGCCGCCAAGAACAGCGTAATACCTGGAAGGAATGTTCAGCTGCACCGAGGCAGCTGGTGTTCCCAAGACACGTTGGAGCACCAAACGCGCCCAGGCACCAGCTTTCCAAGCCCGACGGATGAGATCACGCCCCGAAAAGTTGCTTGAGGCAGTGAGAGAGGAAGCTCGGTCGAGCCCCAGGGGAGGGCAAGTAGGCAACGTAGACGCAAGGTCTTGCCTTGAGAGGGAGTTCAGAGCTCTGGGCCCGCCCTGCAAGTGGTCCCGTGCGACAGGGACTGAGCTGGCAGGGGTAATCGGGGGACTACCTACTAGGGAACCTGGTGGGGTCCTAGGGCAGAGGTTGCAGGCGAGGCCGCTGCTGCAGGCAACGCAGCCCCAGTCGAGCTCGCTGGCAGAAGGCCTGTAGGTGATCAAGGAGAGGGACAATGCTAGGCAAGGGGCCAGATAAAATGGCCTCACAGGGCCCCACTCGGATACTTACTTGTGTCAAGTGGTCAGGCCCGCGACACCCAGGTAAAGTCCAGAATCCAAGGAGAAGGGCCATGAAAGTGGTACCTGCTGAGCCCACAGCAACACCAACCAGAAAGCACAGCAGCAACAGAGGAATGGAGGGAGAGGTGCAGTAAAAGGGACACCCCAACCCGAGAAGATTGGAAGTCACCGCACCCTGAACCAGACGAAGGGCTCCTACGAAATCCATCAGCTTGAGCAATTCGGAGTCGTTCCACTTCCATGCTTACAGTCACAGGTACAAGGTCTATTGCTTCAGGGTTTGGGGAGTCTCTTGGCACGCGGCTGCGTGGAGGTTCCCGGACCATATGCCCATGCCGAACTTCCGGTTGCTGCTGTGCAGATGAAGATCTTGGAGCGCAAGCTTGCCTCAACGGTGATTCGAAGAAATGTATGAAGCAGACACCAAAAGGTGAGGTCTTCCTTCGGAGCAACTGGGCCCCAGGCCCTCTGAAATAATGTCGAAGTCCACGCTGCGAGGCTCGAGGACAGTCAGGTTAGAGACATTCAAAGCATGCGATTTCGCGTAGAAGGTGCCTGCGTCGCCATACGTGCCACAGCGGTCGAAGGAAATGTCCCTGAGGTCTCCTGACATGTTGCAAGACGGGATCTGTGGCAACAGCAGAATACCACAGTCGAACGGAGCGGTGCTAGGGGTCTAGGGCTTAGAGTTAAGAGGACCTCAACCCCCTCTCTCCACCCTCTCCGGTGTTAGACATGTCTCCGGGCACTGTGGATCCAAGGTAGAACCCACCACCACGCTGCTCAGCGGTGCAATTGGTGAGGCTCATGCGGCCCCGGCTTTGCTGAATGGTGCCATTCCCGCTGCTGATGTAGAAACCCCCACCGCTGCCGCCTGTCCACACATGCCCGCACGTGCAAGAAAGAAGCCTTTTTGCAGCCTCAAGCAGTGTAAGAACCTCGTTTAAAAAAAAACTTGGTTTCGCATCCCCAAAATGCTGCTTAAATACGATCCTAATATTAAGATCTCTAACAAGAGCCAAGACGAACCCAAGGGGTTTTCAGTGCCTCCAGAGTCTTCGGAGGATGCCACGCAGCTTGCAAACTCTGTAAAGCCCTGCGAGGCAAAGCTGTAAGCCGACATTCCACCGCCGTTTCCACCACGAGCCGAACAGTGGCGGAAGCTCAACCTGCTGCCAGCTTGCTGTCGCACACCTCAGGACGAGAGCGGCTCAGTGGGTTTAAGGGTTTATGCAAGCAGTCACTGCCGACGATCCGGGCAAGATATACACAAGGATCTCAGGAGTTTAAGGGCTTGGGAGCTTTCCCTTCTTCAGCAAAGGCACCTCCGCTGCCCATCAGGAGGCCACCGCCCGACCCAATCGATCTGCAGTACTCCATGGATGCGTTTCCTTTCACGGTCAACTCGCCCTGGTGGATGTAAAGGCAGCCGCCTTCGGGGTTTTAGGAGTCGGGGCTTGAGCCACGGTTTAGGGTTTAGGGTTTAGGGCTCGGAACTGACAGGAGAGTTGTCAGGAAGGTCTGCACCTTGGTAAGAGGTGTCTACAAACCATGACGGCGAAGGTACGACTTGCTGCGCAGGGGCGAAAGTCGCTGACTTCGGGGTCCCCGGCAGGGCTGGAGAATCAAACAGGGAAATCTACGCCAGAAACGAAAAAAAACAAACATGCAACGGGCCAGCTCTTGAGGGTAGAATCAAAACAAGCCCTGGGACACAGATTGCAGTACCTGAAACTTTAGCGTTAAGCGAAGTCTTGCTTGCTGCTGGTTCGATTGACAGACCGAGAACCTCCCACGCTGGCATTGCATTTGGAAAGAACCACGCTGCTGCCCACGGTCATGTTCTCCTGCACCCATATGCCGCCACCGAAAGCGGCGTGGCAGTGAAGGAAGTGCATTCTGCCCGCTTGCTGATGCAAATAACTTCCGAACACGGCCAGACCTCCTCCAACGTCTGCTTGGCAGCCGCTGAAATGCATGCTTCCCCCGTCTTGGAAGAAGCGGCCGTTGAGGTATATACCTGACAAAACTAGGAGGTCAGTCAGTGTCTGTCAGCCCTTCGCAGTACGGACAACAGTGAACTTCAACAAGAAACAGCCGCTGCAAGCAAATCAAAATCATAATCGCGCCCGTGGCTGTAGTCGTACAAGCAAGCATAACGCTGATTCATAGCATTGGCATAACAACAAGCGTAACAGCCCGAGCACCACCACTACCACCAGCACCACCACCACAACCAAATCAACTAATTCCTGTGATGATAGGCATTGAACGGCATCAGCGAAGACGTGCGAAGACCAAGCCGATTACCGTGTGGACAAAGTCGTCGCCACAAACAACGACGGGCAGAAACCATCACAGCAACAGACGTTAGCAATAGCTTTGGCGATGATTGAATTAATGCAAGCGTACTACAACAAGCACGATCACGAGTCAATTGCAGGTACAGTACTTACAGTTGCTATGCAAAGCATGGCAAGACTGAACACAACGGTGTTAAGCACTAGCAGTATCAGCAGTGGTCTTCAAATTCTGTTGAACGGGAAGTCTCTCAGCATGCTTCTCTGGCCTGCCTAGCCAAGGCTCGCAAAAACCCTGTCAAACCAAGCTGTTCAACTGTTTAGTGTTTGGGGTTTTAGGGTTTGGGATTTAGGGTCTCAGGGACAGCTGTTGGCCCATTCCGGCCTCCGCCCAAATAATGAGCACTGCATGCATAAAGGAACATCTTTGCTTCCGGTCCAATATAGACATGAAGACCCACGTCGGATCCTCCACCGCTCTTCTCAGCCTTGCACTTCTTGAAAATCATCGTGCCCGACTTCGCGAGTAGGCTGCCGTTGTTGATCCGCAATGCCCCACCGGACTTGAGGGCCCGACACCTAGTGAAGTTGATGATGCCGCCAAGCTGGGTGAAGGTCTCCTGAGTGTAGAGTCCGCCCCCACCCGTACCTGCACTCGTCAAAGGGCGGCTGAGCCACGGTTGCACGAAACGTGTGAAACAAGTTTCAGAATGTCTACAAACTCTGCAGTCCTGCACGATCTCCCAGAGCGACACACCGTTTGAAGGTGTTGGAGCCACTCATAAAGACCGAACCTTCGACACCCATGCAACCTCCAACTCGTGCTCGACAAGCTGTGAATCGGGCCGCAGAGTTTGACGCCTGATTGAATATGCCACCGATGTGGAGACCGCCGCCAGCATCCTGGCTGTTACAAGAATCGACAACGAGTGCTCCGCCATGTTGAAGAAAATCTTGCTTCACCACCGCTCCGCCGCCTCCACCCGAACGGGTGGCCACTTCTCCGAAACGATGCATGCGTGCCGATCTGAAGCATTCGTAAGACAAAGCTGCTGATATTCTCTACTGCAGCACTGACCCTACATTGAATTGTGATCACTGTGCAGACGATACGGGCTTAGTCGTGACAGCCTGTGACAAGATTGCCGGGGCTACGATGGCTTTGCGAACCTACCAACCCTTTCAGGGCATCGAGGGAGGGATGGTCAGTAGGGGTGACCTAGCATGATTACTTGCGGCTAAGGTTGGATTCTTGAGGTGCATAGGTGGATCTTTTTGTCCTTTGACTTTGACCTCTGCTTGATGTTTCTTCTGAACCTGTCCATGAACAAGAACGCAGACTTCAGAGGATGAATCTTCGAACCCGGTTGGGCTCGTTCCCTGACTGATACTGCGGGGAACGATACAGCGATCCCCACCAACATACTCCTCTCAGACAGTAACCGCAGGACGAAACAGAGTGACGGCCATGCCACCATTCTGCTCCATTTGCAAGATTTCCCTGGGCACATGCGCCGAAATCAACTCAGCCGTGGTTTGGCTGCAAACTGTTACTCGCCTTTGGGTTGCATGTTTGGCTAAGGAAGCAGGTTGATGCCATGATTGGCTTCTTTTGCAGCAGAGGTGATCAACGACACTGGGAACGCTCACCCGGATCAATGGCCAAACACGCAGACACGGACCGGCTGCAGCAGAAGACGGAAAGCCCAGGACGCAGGAGTTGGACCGGATGCCGATGTATGTTCTGTTCTTCGGGATGTTTTCGGGGATAGGGGTCTTCAAATCCACAAATAACACGCATGCCAATATCAGACTATTTAAGTAGCGGCTACCAACTCAGAATGAGTGCCCGCAGAGGCACACAGATTTTGGTACACGGGACGCCTGAAACAGTGGTGCGTGTAGTGTTCCGGCTTCACCCTGCGTTTCAGTGCAAGATTAAGGTTCCGATGCTTCAAGATGACTCTTCGGCCACGAAGCAAGCTGCCACATTGATAGCATAATGAGTGTGCAGCCTTACATGACAGCACAACTACAACAGGATGAGGATCATGATGATTCAGGATGACGACGATGCGACGATGTCGATGCTTGACTCCGTGTGACAACTTGGCACTCCAAGACATCACTCGTCGGGAATAAGCATAAACCGACAACCAAGAGTAGCAACAAAATAGATAAACATCGTGCAGGGGAAGACGAAGAAGCGAATCCTGTGTGCTATGTTTTTTTCTGCCAAGACTTAGGAATGGCATGTCTTCGTCAACCGAAAATTTCAGTGTGCTTTGCTCGATTGACTCCCAGACCGAAACCCTAAACTCGCTCTGAATCTGTTTCGCGAAGCCGGCGCCTTCCCCAGATGCTTGGCAGTAGCTGAAGTTCATGGCACCGCCCATCAGCAGCACATCCTTGCCTTTCTGGGTTTGACTCGGGACGGGAAACAGAGCCCCACAACCGTCCCAAGAGGACTGCTTTCAAACAGAAAACAGAAATGCAAACGAACCCTTCGATTTCTTCGACTGACCATCCCAACCAGCCAAAACCCTAAACCCAGGTTATTCCCGTTCTTAAGCTTCAGCAAGGAGCCCACGAAAAGTCCACCACCCTCGCCAGAGCTGGAGTCCTCGAAGCCCAAACTACCCATGAACTGGTGCAGGGAGCCCTGGCGCAGCGCCAGACCCCCTCCCTTGCCGGCTTTGCAGTGAGAGAACCTGATGTCACCGCCGTGCTGGAAGAGACTTCCACGCTGAAGGCCCATACCTGTCGAAGCGATCGTCCAAAGATCTCAGAGCAAGCAGAAAATTCATATGACGCACATAGCTCCGACACTTGAAGGCCTCCACCACTGCCATCAGCTGTGCAACTCTCAAACCGCATCCTTGCATCGGCCCTTGCGTGAACATGGAGATTTACAAAAGCGCCACCACCACGTAGCGCAAAGCAACTCGTGAAATTCAGGACGCCGGAGGCAGAGGTGAAGTTGCCATCACGGACTTGCACTCCGCCGCCAAAGCCCCTGGCAGCCTTGCAATTCTCGAAGCTGATAGCTCCTCCACGCTGAAAGAAGTGGCGGTGAACAAGCAAGCCACCTCCACCTTCAGGCAATGTAGTTTACGCCTACTGTGCGCATGGTCAACGCATTTCGACGCTCGTGGTCCCTGCAATACTTTAGCACGCCTGGTCCAAAACTTCCCGTGCTTTCTCCAGCAGCTTCGCACGACTTGAACGTACTGGATCCCGCAAGGTAGACGGACTGCTGAACGGCAAGGCAACCACCCCCGAGCTCCGCGAAGCAACTCGAGAAAGCCGCCACGCCGCCGGACAGCTGCGTAAAGTTGCCACCGATACGCATGCCACCTCCATTTCCTCTCGCGCTGCGACAGTCTGCAACCGAAAGCTTGCTCCCTTGCTGAACAACGTCAAGCTGAACGTGTCCTCCTCCACCTCCAGGTTTCTACAGCTGGTTATGATTGTCCGAGTCCCTAGCAATGCAACTCTACTGCCAAGCCATGCTGTGTTCGTAAAGCTGACGACCCGCCCAACATTCAAGACTAAAAATTTTGCCGGCAAACACTCTTCTCATACAACAAGCCTCTAGTCCGTTCGACCAAAGACACCAAAAAAGTTTAACTGCAGCAATGCAGGATCGATTCCTTCCGAGTTGCTAGTGCTTACTACTGCCAACAACTGCTCCGGACCAATGCCAACCTGTTCGTGATTAGTTCATTGTAGCTAGATTTTCGGTCCGCAACTGACCAAGGGAAGTCCGCCACGTCCCGTTGCGCATTCACGACGAGACTTCCGGCTTGGTGACTAGAGAGCTCGGATTGGGGTCTCGACCCCAGATGTAAAGAGTGCCCATTTCTTTAAAGGGCTTGAGAATCAAATCGCAACAGCTTGTTTTAGGCCTCACGCTGCTCTTCTTGGTAACGGTGCCACCGCACTGAAGCAGGCCGTGGCAAAAAAAACAACCCAAAACCCGCACGCGAGCCTGTGTCGCCTGCTCTGCACTCCTTGATGTCCAGGTTCCCAGCACTTTGTATCAATGAGCCTCTTTCGACACACAGGCCGCCGCCCTTGCCAATCTTTGCCTCACAAAACTCGAAGCCGGTATGCCCACCATCTTGCCGGAAGTCCCCCCTCAGGTACAGACCTGCAGGGACAAGGCACGCTCTTATCTGCAGCTACTCTTCCCGAAACCGCGTGCCTCCTCCGTCGAGATCTGCCTCGCAGAATGCAAACGTCACCGAGCCGCCGGTCTGATGAAACGCTTCGAGGAAGAGGCCACCGCCGCTCGATCTAGCTGTGCAGTCTTCGAAGGCGACACGTGCGCCGCTCTCCGCACTTCGGGCTGACACGGCACCACCATAGCGAGCAGCTTTGCAGCGGTCAAACTTGGCAAAGCCCTGAAAGTTTGCGTGACCTTCGGTGTGAAGGCAGCCACCGTCAGAACCTCGGAACTCGGTCCAAGACGGAAGATCAAAGCATGTTCTGACAGCCTGACAGCCTGCAAACTAACCTCAACACGGCCACTTGCATTCCGGAGAACCTGTAGAGCTGTACTCAAATCTGCTGTTGCCCCCCAAGTAGACACCCTTCTCGGCGCTCAAAGCGCCTCCATTACTGGATGCATTGCAACCTGTGAAGTCGGCATAGCTGCGCTTGGACTGGACGAACTTGCCGACAACGTGCATACAACCTCCACGTTGACTATTGCAGGCTTGGCAGGAAACCGACGCTTCCTCTTGCACGAAGCTTCCCGTTGCCTTCATTCCCCCACCTGGCGGGATCACATCTGCCATGACAAGCAGCCATAGAACACAAACCTAGCTGTCAAACTAGCCTTCCCAGGACAAACAGCATCTTGCATCGTGCGGTACCGTGCTTGGTGACTTCTTCCTGCCGAGTGCCTTATACTTAAATGCGTGTACGTTGGTGGATGCATGTAAGTGCGCATAGGTATGAATCTATGAAGCATCCCTCTCTCAGGTGGCTGCGGAAAACAACCGTGAGACACTTGCATTGCCGCAGAGGGCCTTCGCCAGCTGCCGTGCACGATGTAAATGTCATGGTGCCCTTCATTTGAAAGATGCTCCCCCGTACCCAGGCAGCACCACCTGGAATCAGCAGCAGCGACGAACACACGGCGTCTACAGCTATCAATACAATGCTTGAACCGCTCCAAAAACTGCTTGCAGCACCTGGTCCGCGATTTGCACGGCAGCGCATGAAAACGATATGGCCAAACGAAGTCCAATGTCCCGCTCTGATGTGCAGCGCACCACCTCCAAAGCACTCACACAACTGAGTCTGTTCTGCAAGAGCAAAACGATTGGCTTCCTGCACCTGCAGCAGCCGTGCAACTCTCCGCTTCAATGGAACCATTCGTCTGCAAGCTGTAGTTGTCTGCGCCATTCAATGCCAGGCATCCACCACGCTTTGCGGAACACTTGTGGCAGCTGATTTGTCCATCTGCCTGGACGAGACTGCCCTTGCCGATCAGCAAGCCTCCTCCATTGTCTTCTGAAGTAGACGCATTGAAAAGCAACCTGCCACCGACTTGTCGAAGATTGCCGTTATCGATGTAGACCCCACCACCGCCTGGCACCAGAGAGGCCAAAACACGCAAACTTCACAACCATTCGGCTCTATGTCGCCTGCCTTTCACGCTACTGCTTCGCTCAATCTCCAACACACCAGAGACGACAGTGAGGCCCTCCACGATGTGGAGAGCTCCACCAGCAGATGTGTTGTCCTGGACACCCACACAACGCAAGTCAATGGTGGGGCAGAGCCCTCACCTGCTTTTCAGGCGGATGGACTGCCTGGTTGTGGCAATCCGTAAACAGGATGTTAGCTTCATCAGAAGTGCCACCAATTGTGACATTGCCCTGCACCGTCACACAAGCTTGCTCCATAGGCGACAGTCCAATGAAGGTGATGATGCCGAGGAACTCAACAGCTCCTTTCCCAGGCAGCAGGGAGAAAACAACCAAATGTCGGTACTATTGGATTCCTTGTGCACCCTGCAAGAAGGCGCTCCTTCGACGACCAGGGGTTCTTTGATCAGCACTGTGGCGCCTGTGCCCCTAATCTTGCAGTTTCCATGAAAAAAGGAAATCCAGTCGACCACATACAACATTCCCGTCAAGTCCAGTACTCCATCTGGACAGTCTGTCGGCAGATCAGGAACACGAATTTCGCCCGAAACCTCAAGGGCAGAACCTGGCGAGACTGAGACTGAGAAGTTGCGACTCCAGATTGGATCACTGCACCAGATGACAGCTTCCTTTCATTTCGGCAGCCTTCCGCATGGCAAGATTCAATGCTGCATAGGCCGTCACAAACAAGGTCACCGCGGACTACCAGAGCGCCTGGCAGAGAGGCAGGATGACCCGGCTATGGTGAACTCAGCTTTGGGCCTCCCCCGGCCTCCGTTTCCAGCGGTGCATGACTTAAAGTCTGCACGGCCGGCTTTCTGATCGAAGTCAGTCTCAACGACAGCTGCACCACCTTGTGGCCAGAAAATGCAAATAAGAGAGACAAGACTGACACAACCAGCGGCTTCCGGCATGAAGCCCCGTCCCCAAGACCTGAATCGTCCGCATGGCACTGCTTGAACTCCATGGTGCCGGAAGCTTCAAGACCGCGAGCTGCCACTGCACCTTCCCAAAAAACAACAGGTCTCCACAGAGCGCTAGCACCACTACGAAAAACAGTCGGCACCCATTCCTCCGCGGCGTGCGGTGCATAAGGCAAAGCTCATGTTTCCGTCTGCTAGTTGGAAGAGGTTGCCGTGGAGCTTGATGGCGCCGCCTGAGGTCTTGAATGGGTATCCCCATCGCGCAGGCAAAATACGGCCTACCTGCGTCGGTCTTGAGATCCCAGCCATCGCCGTCTGCGTGGCATGCATAGAACTCCATAGTGCCCGTTGCGGTTAGGCTCTTATCAAGATTCATCGCACCTTCAACTCATGTTCAGGTCAAGGACATTCGGCCAGTCTGCAAAGAAAAGTGTCGGGGCCTCCATCCTCGGTAGCAGTGCATGATCGAAACTTCATGCTGCCGGCATGTTGGATGAGGCGGGACTCAACCCGGAGCGCACCGCCGCCTTCCAGAACAGTTAAAGGGTCTGAGGAGCCACGATGTGCAACAAAGGAGCTATCGATGGTAGACATGAATCCCGGCCTGCTCTGGCTGTGCACCACGCGAACTCCATGAGGCCCAAAGACTCCAACGCGCCAAGGACCGAGACGGCCCCCCCTGGCAAGACAG
Organism: Symbiodinium necroappetens; assembly: GCA_905231915.1. NCBI lineage: Eukaryota > Dinophyceae > Suessiales > Symbiodiniaceae > Symbiodinium > Symbiodinium necroappetens. The sequence continues at coordinate 2,798 of CAJNJA010071764.1, read as the reverse complement.
CAGCTCATACCGATATTTCCCATTCCCACTACACATGGGCGATGTGAGACTCAACTAGAAAGCTCCAAACCACGCCGGGCTCTGACCTGAGTCAGCTGAACAGTTCTTCACGTCGATGGAGCCAGCGATGTATGTACGACCATTAATGGCCATGCATCCCCCATACTGAGCTGCGGCGCACCCTATGCAGCTGATGTCACCAGCATCCTGCTGAAAACCATCATCTGAGTCTATCCGCAGGCCTCCGCCGGAGCCATCCGAGCCACAGTCCTTCAGCAAAACCTTCCCACCCGTTTGATGGAGCCCGTTGCCGCGAATGTAAAGGCCCCCACCACCTGGCACAAGGGTTGCACTGCAAGGTCAACACCTCTGCAGGACAGACCCGCCTGCCGAGCTACTGTCCTGGATCATCACGAAGCCGGATCGCATGGTCAAGCCATCCACGTGGAGGGCCCCGCCAAAAGACAACATGCCCTCTCAGGATGAAGAGAAGTGTTTCAAGAACGATGGAACCCAAGCTTGCTGAAGCCCCGACTACACAAGCCGCCTCGTTGTGGCAGCTGTCGAATTGGATGTTGGCATCAGGCATACCATCAGGTTCACCACCAATGACGAGGTGACCGTTCACAGTCACACAGGCTTGCTGCAAGGGTTTCTTTCCCACAAAGCGTATAGCACCGAGCCACGAAATTTCATCATCTTCCGAACCTGTCAATGAGAAGCTCTCCAAGCTCCATCGCGGAGACACTTTAATCACTGTAGTGGTTTACCCTAACACGACAACGAGACATGCAAGCCGCCAGCAGCCTGGATCTGGCTCAAAGGTGAGGGGTGCGCGCAACAGGATGATTGCACTTTTGGCACCACTGCCCTCCAGGTTGCACCCTCGGATCTTCGTTTCTTCGTTGACCTCGTACACCCCTTGGAGGTCAATCACACCATCTTCGCAAGTCTTGGGAAATGCCTGTTGCGCTTCGCGCTTTTTTGGCAGGTATACCTTGGAAGACATGCACAGGACAAGCTCAGTCAGCTGCAGCAATGCACATCTACATGGTTTGAGCATCATGTCTCAAATGCGGTTTCAGGGCGAAGTTCTCGCCAAGACGTTCGCCGGCAGTTAGCACCGTCAAGCACACGAAAAACAACGCCGTGGACATTACATCCACATCGGAGTCAGCCAGCAAGGCACTCACATGTTGCGCAGTAAGCTCACGAAACCTAGAATTTAGTCAGACTGCTGCCTCGCGCTGAAAGCGAGGACTGTCTTGAGCCTCTGGGAGCGGCAGACAGCAAAGACATTCCGAGAAAGAAGCATGAACGTCCAGCAAAGGCTCCGAGACAGGTGCTTCTACTTCTACTTGCCTTGTTTATGGAAGATAAACCTGCAGCTCTTCCGGTTCGACGCCACAACAGAACGGCTGGAGAATTTGGTTTGGCCTTCTTTTCTTGGCCTTTTTCATTGCGGGACGTGCGTTGGGTGGGGTGCAGGGGTGTGCGGGGGCTGCAGGGAGCTCGCGGGGCGTGGGGGCGGTGGGAAAAGGGGGTGCTCGAGGCCCGAGTCTTACGTACAAAAGGGCTTCGAAGCAATATACATTTGGAAGCAACATACCGTAATGACATGACTTAAACTACACTTGATCCGATCTGTCACACAAGCATTGTATTCATATATCTTGTATATTGATATTAATTCCCTATGATATGTATATTGAGGTTTAACAAGCTCGCACATCAATAGTAATCAGTTTTGGTAATATTGCAAAATATGTTTCAAGTCCGTCAAGCGTTATATAACAAAGGCTCGTAGTGCTATATAATTACATGAATACTATCAAAAAATGCAGAACTTGGCTAATGTGTTAATTGACAACTACCCTAACTTACGGCTATTATTTTACACTAAAAATGTTAGTATGTGTTTCTATTCTGCTCTGGTACAGAATAGTATATACTTACTATACAATAAAACCTACCGCATTTTGTATACACATATCATAATACTATGTTGTTATACAATGATATTTCGGTTGTTATAATACAGCGTGTATATATATATATGAGAGAGAGAGAGAGGCGCCTCTAGGGTCTATTTGACGCCCTGTTGCCTTCCTATACACTTAATGAGAATATAAATATTTGAAATAATTGAAATAATTGAAATCGGGAACCCAGGATTTCAATTATTTCAATTATTTCAATTCACGCGGCCGCCCAGATAATGGAAATAATCGAAATCGGGAAACCCATGGTTCAAACCACAAACCCCACCGATTTGAATTATCAACATAATTGAAATAATTGAAATAATTGAAACAATTCAAATCCGGCCGATTTGAATTATTTTAATTATTTCAATTCACGCGGTAGCCTTGATAATTGAAATAATTGAAACAATTGAAATCGGTGGGGTTTTTGGTTCGAACCACAAATCCCACCGATTTGAATTATCAAAATAATTGAAATAATTAAAATAATTCAAATCCAGCCGATTTGAATTATTTTAATTATTTCAATTCACAAAGCCACCCTGTGAATTGAAATATTTGAAATAATTCAAATCGGCCGGATTTGAATTATTTCAATTATTTCAATTATTTCAATTATTTTGATTATTTAAATCCCGGGGTTTGGTGGCTTCGGCACACCGAACCACGGGATTTCAATTATTTCAATTATTTCAATTCACGGGCCGGCCTTGATAATTGAAATAATTGAAATAATTGAAATCGGTGGGGTTTCTGGCTCGAACCACAAATCCCACCGATTTGAATTATCAAAATAATTGAAATAATCGAAAT
>CAJNJA010071753.1:0-21500 GCA_905231915.1 Symbiodinium necroappetens | reverse complement strand
AATTAGAATAGGGTTTTGGGGGTCTAGTATAATTGCAGTATAGAAGACACCAAAACACTATTCTAACTATTACGGCCCCCCTACCCTACAGTATGCCTTACTTATTGGATTTTAGAGTCTTCGGGTGAGTTGAGGAGCCTCGTCTCATAGCTGAAACCGGGTGAAGGGCTTGGGAGAGTGGATAAGTGGTTTTGGGTTCACATGAAGTAGAAGCGGTTGATGATATAAATCCTTCACTACCCATAACAAGGAACATGCCATAATTAATAATTACCATAGTTTAGGGTACTTAAGGTAATGCAGGGTTTATATCATCAACAGAATCAAAGGGTTAATGACGTTCAGGCCAGACAGGCAGGCACATATGATGCATACGCGCAGTGCTTGTGCGTGCACCTTCGACTACTCACCACGGAGCACTTCCATAAACATAGACTCCGCCAATAATATCATGAAGCCGGGTTCATTCTGAGGTTGTCGAAGCGTGCAGCAGCCGGCGGTGCTCTGTAGCATTTGGCTTACATGCAGCATGTCGTTGGTCATGCCCAAACTTTTCATTTGAAAAAATCGCAGAGTTCGGATGGCTTCAGTTGAAAGCAGCCCGGGCCGGAAACCCAAACCTCAACCCCAAACCAGCAGGATCAGCAGATAGTATCCGTACCTATAAGGTTGATGATGATTTCTTTGAAGTTAATTGCCGCCTTGACAATGTCTCAACATCATTCAACTGATTTATTGTTTCAGTCCCTGAACCTTAGTTCTTCTGTAACCTCACCTGCCCGCTCTGGCGCTCCCGCAGCAGGCACGTTGGCAGTCTCACGAAATCCAACGCTGGTGGTGGAGATAGGCTTTGGGGTCAGGTTAATCCAATCCCAACCTCCTTGACCAAAAGCCCTACGGTTGATGATATAAATCCTGCATTACCCCACAACAAGGAATATACCATAATTCCCATAGTTTACGGTCCTTAAGGTAATGCAGGATTCATATCATCAACAGTAGAAGCCCCCAAAGCACCGTCAAACAAAGCCCGCGCCCAGGCAAGGGGTTTGGGCTTTCGGCCTCCAAGAATAATGAGCCACTTTGGGTTTAGGGTGTAGGGTTTGGGGTTTGGGGTTTACGGTTTAGGGTTTAGGGTTCAGGGGTTAGGGTTTGGGGTTTAGGGTTTCACACAGGTTGTAGGTTTCGTATTGAGTAGTTCTCTAGAATCAGGGTCCCTGTTGGGATCCTTTTTATAAGGGTGCCGTACTATATTGCAGACCTAAAAAGGGACCTTAATTTAGAGAACTACCAGTATTATCTCAAGCCCTGAACCTTAAACGACTGCAGGGTCTTGCCCATAGTTGCAAATCCTGGGGTTAACTGTATAGATGTAGTCTATTCGTTGGTTCAGGGCTGGACTTTTCGTTGGGTGGGCTCATAGTAGAAGAACCCTCTGCGGAGTTATATAAATTACAGAGCCTGCATTAAGAAGCCGACTCAGCTCTTATGATGCTTTGAAAGCTCCTGCCGGGTTTCCAAATCTAGGGGTTCGGGGGTAGGTTATAGTCTACTCATATACAGGAACCCCAAGGAACAGTACTTGGCCGTGCGGACCAGAAATTTTGGACCATTTATGGTACATTCATGGAATTTAACAACCATGCCGCGCGGTATGCTAATTAAATCAGGCTCCGGTAAATCTTAAACCGTAAGCCCTAAACCCCTTGCGTCCTCAACCTAAGCCCTTTTGTTAGCAAGTTCTTTTAGGTTGCCTGCATTTAGGCTGATTGCTGCGAGAGCTCCAGCTGCTGTCGTGTTGATTGGTGGTTTTCGGGTTTGAGGTTTTAGGATTTATGTTACAGGGTTTAGGGCTTGTGGTTGGGGTTTAGGGTGTAGAGTTTCACGGTTCTTCGGGGTTTCGGGGTTACCCTAAGCCCTAAACCCAAAATCCTCAACCCTAACCCTAAACCCCTCAACCCTCAACCCTAAACCCTAAACCCCAAACCTTAAACCCTAAACGCGAAGGTTGTTGGTGGAGATTTGGGGCGGAACTTCGGCCCCAGGTCTTGAACCCGAAACCCAGGGGTTTAGGATCCAGGGTTGTAGGTTTAGGGTTTAGCGTTTAGGGTTCAGAGTTTAGGCTTCAGGGTTCGAATCCAGAACTTCTGAAACACCTTTTTGAAAAGACCATTAAAACCCATTGAACACCCATTGCAAGCCGTTTGAATTGATGTTCATAGCCAAGTCAACCTTACAAGAAACCCTGTGAAGGCCCAGAAGAGGCCATGTAAAGCACCACGAGCCCCATTAAACCCTAAACCCTAAACCGTAAACTCATCTAACCCTAAACCCAAAACCCAAAACCCTAAACCCTGTCGCCTTTTACCTCGCGTTGTCGAAGCAAAATGAGGCCCACGCATGGAGGCTTCCGACAACGCTCCCGGGCAAGGTCCCTCGGCTCGTGGGCTTGCCGGGTTTCAGGGTTTACCTAATGGGCTTTAGGGCTTCAGGGGTTTAGGTTTTAGGGTTTCAGGGGTTTAGGTTTTAGGGTTTCAGGGGTTTAGGTTTTGGGTTTCAGGGGTTTAGGTTTTAGGGTTTCAGGGGTTTAGGGTTTGGGGTTCAGGGTTTAGGGTCTGGGGTTTTAGTTCTTATCTAACGGGTTTAGGGCTTCAGGGGTTTAGGGCTTAGGGTTCAGGGTTTAGGGTCTAGGGCCAGTCTAGAGTTGTCGGATTTTAGGGTTTGGGGTTCAGGGGTTGTGCTTTGGGGTTGAGGATATCTGCTGGACTTACACCCCAAACTGTTCTTCGATGGGGCTGCTAGTAGTTTTACGGAGTTGATGGTGGAGCCCGGTCAGTCAATGAAGGGGGTTTAAACCCTAAGCCCAAACCCTAAACCCTAAACCCTAAACCTCTAAACCCTAAACCCTAAAACCTCGAAGCCTACACCTCTAAACCCTAAACCTCTAAACCCTAAACCCTAAAACCTCGAAGCCTACACCTCTAAACCCTTATCCCTCTAAACCCTAAACCCTAAAACCTCGAAGCCTACACCTCTAAACCCTAAACCCTAAAACTAAACCCTAAAACCCAAACCCTAAACCCTAATCCTCTAAACCCTAAACCCTAGAACCTCGAAGCCTTCGGCTCCAAACCGACTTGGGTTTGCAGGCCGGGGCCCGGGGCTGAACCGAAGCAATGCGACAAGGCTTCCAGGAACATTGTATGTGGGTTAGGGTCCCTTTTTGGGAGTTTCTATAAGGGTACTATAATTAGACTATAATGAGGGTTATTTGTGGGTAATTCTCTAAGTTAGGGTCCCTTTTTCGGCCCCCAATATAGTACGACACCCTTTTTAACAAGGACCCCAGAGAAGGGACCCTAATTTAGAGAACTGCCCATGTGAAGGGTGTACCTAACGGGGTTTAGGGTGTCAGGGGTTTAGGGTTTAGGGTTTTAGGGTTTAGGGATAGCGACTGAAGTTTGGAGTTCGGGTGGTTTTGGTGGACTGAGCCCTTGTTGGGTGATCTGCCTTGCGAGTGCAGTGGTAGGCATTGTCAAACCCCAAACCTTACAGCAACAGTCCTTGAATGAAGAAATATTAGTTTCGCACTCGATACCTGCTGAAACCGTAATTCCTAAACCCTAATCCCTAAACCCTGAACCGTAATCCCTAAACCCTAAACCCTGAACCCTAAAACCCTAATTCCCGAAACCCTAAACTATTAATTCCTAAACTCAAATCTGAAACCCTGAATCCCAAACTCCGAGCGTTTTGAAACACCGAACCTTCAACACCCACCAGGGGCCCCTGCACAAGAGGGCGGAGGCCTTCTCGTGACTTCCCGGCTTCCTCTCAAAGAGCTTGGTTTCAGCTAATATAGGGACCGTAATAATTACCAATACTATTTTTTCGGGTTCGTGATTATACTGATAGTATAATATACCCCAAAACCCCATTCTAAGTAGTACAGTGCCTTGGCCGAAGGATGTTATAGGGTTTGGTGTGTTTTTCAGAGGGTTCTGGGCCCTCTTTTCAATTTCAACCCTGAGGGAGTCTCGCCTCAGGCGGGCCGCTCTTGCAAGACGTAATTACTTACGGTGGATGATATACATCATCATCAACAGTATGAGTCCTTCAGGTTAGTTTCAATGAGGGTCACTTCCGAGGCCTTGCCTTTGCCCTGAGCCCCCAAATCCCAAAACGCGCGACTTTGGTGCCCTGACCACTCAAACCTGGAACTCAACACTAACCAAAACTATACCCCCAAGCCCTAAATGTATGTCTGACATCTCAAGCCCTAGACCTCACCGCCCTTGTAGGTCCCAGCACCAGACAAAGGAATGTAGGAGCCTCGGCGACGAAGCGCGCGATGCCCCAAAGCATCCTTCTGCATCGCTGGCGGAACATGGAACTCCACAAGGTAGGCGACGATAGTTGGATCAAACCCTGCGCCCTAAACCCTACCTGAACCATGAACCCTGTTAACCCTAAGCCGTCCCTTCAACATGTCATTGCACACGTCAAAGATGCGGTCCTTTGTTCAGAATAGAGTACAAAGTCTTGCATAATTAGAAACACTGTTCCCGCGGGTCCCCTCTTCGAGCTATTCCGAACCCCAAACCCGATCTACATTATTAAGCCCCTGAGATTCAGCAACAGAAAGCCCACATAAAACCCTTCAGCAGCATTCGCTATAGCTGAAACCCTTCTTGAACCCTCACTAAACCCTAAACCCTGAACCCCCAAAACCCTGAGCCCTAAACCCTAAACCCTCATCCCTAAACCCTAAACCCTGAACCGTAAGCCCTAATTAAACCCTAATCCCTAATCCCTAAACCCTACTAAACCCAGAACCGTAAGCCCTAAACCTTAATCCCTAATCCCTAAACCCTAATCCCTGAAGCCTAAACCCAGAAACCCCTGAGCTTCGAGCTTCAGGGGGCAGCTCCTCGTCATCAGCTCACGAGAGGTGCGAGACTTTGGTCAGGGCTTTAAATTCCAGGGCCGAGGTTTAGGGTTTGGGGGTTAGGGCTTGGGGTTTAGGGTTCAGGATTTAGGGTTTTTGGTTTAAGGCTTCGGGTTTAGGGGTTTTTGTTTAGGGCTTAGGGTTTAGGGGTTTTTGGTTTAGGGCTTTTGGTTTAGGGTTTTTGGTTTAGGGCTTCGGGTTCAGGGCTCAGGATTTGGGGTTTTTGGTTTAGGGCTTTGGGTTTAGGGGTTTTGGTTTAGGGCTTAGGGTTTAGCCCGCCGCCCAAGCGTCTTTTAGGGTTGTTGGTTTAGGGCTTAAGGTTTAGGGGGTAGGGTTTAGGGCGTAGGGCTTAGATTTAGGAATTTTGGGGTCTAGGCGCAGCAGGGTTCAGCTGCGGTTGAAGTTTAACCGGTCTTCGGGGTAGCCGCGGCCGTCTCGAAACCCTAAACCCTAAACCCCTAAAGGCATCTCAACCTTCAAAGCCCCTCAGACCAAAAAGCTGCGAAAGGAGAGAGGCGGCAACCATAAGCCAGACAGCATCGAAACCGAACGTTTAGAGCATTCTGAAACCCTTCTAGAACCCCTATACAGCTTCCAGACACTACGCAGTGCGATCCTAACCCTAAACCCTGAACCCTAAACCCTAAACCCTAAAACCCTAAAACCCTAAAGCCCTAAACCCTAAACCCTAAACCCTGAACCTTAACCCTAAACCCTAAAAGCCCTAAACCCCTAAACCCCTAAACCCCTAAACCCTAAACCCACTTATGAAGATCCTCAGCCCTCAGCCCTAAGCCCTCCGCTCCTGGAGTCTTTGGAGGATGAAAAGAACCCCTGAAATCGGGTTGAGGGTGGGGTGTTTAAGATTTAGGGTCAGGGCCATTAGGTTTTTTGGGGCTTGGGGTCAATCATTTCGGGTTTACGGCTTAGGAAAGAGGTTTCAACAGCGGTTTAGCGTGAGGGTTCCTAAGCCCTGAACCCTAACCCCTTAAGCCCTAAACCGTAAACCCTGAAGCCTAGAACGCCGAAACCCTAAACCCTAAAGCCCCAAACCCGAAACCCCAAACCCCTAAAGCCCTAAACCCTAAACCCCTAAAGCCCTAAACCCCTAAAGCCCTAAACCGCTAAAGCTCTAAAGCCTAAACCCCTAAACCCCCTGAGCCCTAAACCCCTACAGCCCTAAAGCCTAAACCCCTAAACCCCCTGAGCCCTAAACCCCTACAGCCCTAAAGCCTAAACCCCTAAAGCCCGAAGTTCGCATCGCTTCTTTGGGAGGCCAAAGCGGAAGTCGGAGCCTGTCCGGACCGGCCTCCCCGAGACGAGGCACCGGATTTTGTAGCTTTTTTGGTGGTTAAGGCTTTAGGGTTTAGGGGTTAGGGTTTAGGGTTTAGCGCTTTAGGGGTTTAAGTTTAGGGTTTAGGGTTTACGGTTTAGGGGTTAGGGGTTAGGGTTTAGGGTTTAGGTGTTTCGGGGTTCGGGGTTTTGGACTTTGGGGCTTAGTGGTTGGGGGGTCAGGGCTTATTCTGGGTTTCGTATTACCTACAAACCTCCTGAAGAGCCCTGAACCCATAACCCCAAGCAACCCCCAAGGCCTATCAGACCTTTAACCCGCAAGCCCTGAAACCCAACAGCCTAAACCCCAAAGCCCTAAACCCCGAAAACTCGAAACCCCGAAACCCCGAAGCCCTTCAACATTGAACCCCTAAAACCCGAAACCTCCCAAACCTCCTAAACCCTCAACCCCCCACATCCCTAAACATCCTGAAAAGGCTGCAAGAGAGCTGGGAGTATCCCTTGAGCCGCGAGGCCAGCTGTCAGTAAGGGCCCTTTCGGGGTTTGGGGTTTAGGGGTTGAGGGTTTAGGGTTGTAGGAGTAAGGGTTTTACTGCGTTTGATAAGGTTGCATTATGTCTTGCCTGCGGCTTTACAATCGGTTTTACAGGGTTGTGGGTGAAACGCGGGTTGATACGGGAGCAGGAAAAGGCTGTGCTTAAGCTACCGCGATTGTGCCGGAATATCTTAGCCTCAAACCGATAGCTTCATCCCAGTTGATCTAAACTCCTAAAGCCGCTTGCCCCAACACCCGCACCCTAAACCCTAAACCCTAAACCGCCTCAACGCCTTTTTCGACCCGCTAAACCCCAAGCCTTAAACCCTCCTAAACCCCCAAAGCTGGCCCTGAACCGACCTTATGAAATCCCCAGCCGAGTCAAAATGCTCAAGCAGCTTTCAGGGTTTAGGGTTTAGGGTTTAGGGTTTAGGTTTTAGGGTTTAGGGTTTAGGTTTTAGGGTTTAGGGTTTAGGGTTTAGGATTACCTATACTGTTTTGGGAGCTCCTCATTATGATTATAGTATAATGTACCCCCAAAAGCCCATTCTGAGTATTCCGGCCCCTGCATGCCCTCAGCAGAAGAAGTGTCCTAAACCCTAAATCCTAAACCCTAAACCTTTGCTGAAACCCTCCAACCCTTCAGAAGCGTTTCGAAGCGCAGGAAACCTGCACAGAATGGCCAGGGGACTAAAGATTTAGGGTTTCAGGGTTTTCGGGTTCAGGGTTTCAGGGTTTTCGGGTTCAGGGTTTCAGGGTTTCAGGGTTTAGGGTTTCAGGGTTTAGTTCTAAACAAGTACCAGTACCATTTGGGGGATTCCATATTGAACTACAGAACAAGTATGCCCCAAAGCCCCATTCTAATTATTAAGGTCCCTATACGCCTGCGCGCAGAAGTTTCTACCTATCCAGGGCCGCATAGTAAGCCCTGTTTCCCGAGCCAGGAGAAGAAGCACCGGGTGATGTGCCTCTTCGAGCAAGAGCTTGCAGAGGCCGGTCAAGCGGTCCAGCACGATTTCTAGATTAGGGCGGCTCTCTAAATTCGGGCCCCTTTAAATTCTAGGTCCCCAGAATACAACGGCACCCTTAGCAAAAGGACCCTAAAAGTAAAGGGGCCCTAATTTAGAGAACTACCCATGAGGGTTCTGCAGTGTTTTGGGGTTGAGGGCGAGGCTTTCGGATCTCGACAGCTTTCTGGATTCTAGGCTTCTGTGCGGGGTTGCTAAGAGGCGTCATAAGCACAGGTTCGGGCTTTATTCTATTTTTGTTGCTTGACTTGTTTCCTGGAGTCTAAGTGGGCTTATGGAAGTTCCCACATGTTCCCTCGTTTCTTATGGCATAGTGTGCTGTTTGCATGCACGAACAAATAGCTGTTAAATAGCTTGTGTGGGGGAACTGGGGTTGGTTTTGTTGTCTTCTTGAAGCCTACACCTCGTCCGTTGCAGTGCGAGGTCCATTCCAACATACCATAGGGGTCTTAGTTAGAATAGGACTTTGGGTATGTTACGCCATGCTTATATGAGGAATTATAGTGATTAGCAAGGGAAACAATGAGAAGAGTTCGGTGGAATGACCATTCCATTCACTCACCTTTTGGTTGAGGGCGAAGTGGACCTAAACCCAAAAAAAACCCTAAACCCTAAACCCTAAATGCACGGGGGGGCTGCGCGAAAATGCTGGCTCAGCCGTCGTCGGTTTCTGGTTCTGGCCCGGGTTCCCATAGAGCTCTAGGTTTCGAGGCAAGGGAATGTCGGAGAAGGGCTTCAGAGTCGAGGTGTGTAGGGTGTAGGGTTTAGGGTTTAGGGTGTAGGGTTTAGGGTTTAGGGTTTAGGGTTTTGAGTCGAGGGGTGCAGGGTTAAATGCAGGGAGGTTAGGGTTTAGGGTTTGGGGTTTCGGGGGGTTTGGGTGGTACCGCGCAGTGGGGGAAGATGCAAACCATTTGCAGGCGCGCCGCTCAGGAGAGGAGCTGGTCCTGGAGGAGCCGAGGTTTCTGTGTTACGCTTGTTTTTTTTGGGTTTTTGGGGCTTCAGGGGTTTAGGGGTTAGGGGTTTAGGGTTTTGGGGTGTTAGGGTTTTGAGTGTTTTTAGGGTTTTCGGGCTTTCTGGGTTAAGGTCTTAGAGTGTTGAGGTGCAGGGTTTCGGAGATGTAGGAAATGTCTGCTGCTGTCCAAGGGTTCAGAAGGGTTCCATGCGGGTTCTGCGTTTGATGTATAGTAAGAGCTTTATGGCGATACGATAATCTACTAGGCACCGGTGCTACAGTCATCGTGCTGGCTAAGGGTTCAGAAGGGTTCCGTGTCTATGTTTGATGTAAAGCCCTTTTTGTGGCGATCCGACCCTAAAACCTAAACCCCGAAACCCTAAACCCCGAAACCCGAAGCCCTAAACCCTAAACCCCGAGACCCTAAACCCCGAAACCCGAAGCCCCAAAACCCTAAACCCTAAACCCTAAATCCCAATCCCTACCACGCACCAGCGCGAAAGTCATCGGGCTTCTTCACTTAAGGCTCTGAGGCACTCGGGCGCGCCGAGTGCTTTCGGGTTTAGGGGTGAGGGTTTTAGGGCTTGGGGTTTAGGGTTTAGGGTTTAGGGCTCTAGGGCTTTGGGGCTTCGGTTGTCCGGTTCAGCGGTATAGGGCTCTTAGGGCCAAAGGGCTTTGGGGCGTTATGGCTTCCCGGTTTCAGGGTTGGAGGAGGGCAGAGGGCTCGGTCAAAAGACGACGACACCCAGAGGCTCCAGAGCCCTTTAAAGGAGGAACCTACCTCAAGTCATTATCGGGGTTCCTAGTCTAATGTATTGGATATTCCTCCTAAACCCTAAAGCCTAAACTTTGCCCTAAACCCTAAACCCTAAAGCCTAAACCCTAAACCCGAAGCCCTAATCTAAGGTATATTCCTTATTTGAGGGGTCCTCATTTCGCAGACCATCTGCTGGTACACAGGCTCTTTTGCTTCAGTTTCGGGTTTCGCAGGAAGTGGCGCTGTACCCTACCTGGACCCCAAACCTATGTAAAATAATAGCCTTTTATAGGTTTTGGGCCATTATTTTACCTACTTTTGGTGGTGTAGGTAAGGCGTTTACGACGTTTCTTGGGGTGCTTGAGGGACTGGACAACTTCAGCCTAAATCCTAGGGCAAGTACGGGCGGAGGGACCTGTAGAAAATCTGTAGATCTTTTGGTGAGGTGTGGGTTTAGGCTTTGTATTTTGAGATCGTGCTGTGATCATCCATCCTAAGCCCTAAAGCCTAAACTTCCTAAACCCTAAACCCTCAAACCCGAAATCCAAAGCTTTAAGCCCTATATGGGTAGTTCTCTAAACTAGTTTCCTTTGTCAGGTCCCTTCAAGTAGTACGGCACCCTTATAACAAGGACCCTAAAGGGGACCCTAATTTAGAGAACTACCCAAATCCTGATTCCTCAACCCTCAGCCCTCAACCCTGAACCCTAAACGCCCTCAGCCAGATAGGGCTTCGTCTTGCAAGGAACCCAAGCCATCAGCCAAATCTGCCCTTCTTTCCTTGCTGGCTCAGCTTTCGGTGGTGCCGAGATTTTCGGGTTTCGGCGCCAAGGGTAGGTAGAAGTCGAGACGGTCACGGTTTCAGGGTGTAGGGTTTTAGGGTTTAGGGTTTGAGGGTTTAGGGTTCAGGGGTTTAGGTTTTAAGGTTTAAAACGCCAGGACAAACGCGTCAAGCTCAACACAGTCCTAAGCACCGCAGCCTAAGACCCATAAACCCCCATACCTCTTGCACCACCGTGTAAGGATCCATCTAAACCCCGGAGAATCCTAGAGAAAACCGACAGAACCAAAATGAAAGCCCTACAAACCCCGAACCTAAACTCTAAACTCTAAGCCCTAAGCCCTAAACCCTACTGTCCGAACCCTTATAGCCCTAAGCCCTATGGCCCGAAACAGCCCGAGCCCTGAATCCTAGACCCCAAACCCCCCCAAAAAGGGCTGACGCGTCTTGAGCTTCGGGTGCCCATGGCCACCAGCGACGCCTTCGATGCGGAATGGGATCCGGAGTTGGAGGCGCCGGCTTTGGTTTCTCGGGGTTTTAGGGTTCAGGGGTTTAGGGTTTAGGGTTTGGGGCGGGTAATGTAGGGGCCTTAATCATCAGAATAAGGCTTTGGGGGTATATTATACAATAATTGCTATACGGAAGCACCAAACTAGTGTAGGTGCTTATTTAGGCTTTCGGGTTGCAGGGCTTCCTGTGAAGTGGCTTCTGTTTCTAACATTTGGGACGCAGGTCTCCGAGGGCTTTGGAACAGAGAGGTTTAGGGTTTAGGGTTTAGGGCTTAGGGTTTAGGGTTTAGGGCTTAGGGTTTAGGGCTGAGGGCTTAGGGTTTGAGGCTTTGGAAAACAACCGCGCCGGGCTTTCTCAACAGGCAGCCACACTAAACCGCGAGCCCCCAAACCCTAAACCCTAAAACCCTAAAACCCTCCCAAGCACCATTGACTGTTGGCATTTTTCAAGCTATAAATAGGGCCTTAAAACGTAGTAAAACGCCCCAGATCCTGGTGTAGCTTTGTCTCCATATATAAGTGTGCGCTAGCATACCCACCCAAATCCTATTTGGGATTGTTGAGGCCCCTGGAATGTATGGCAGCTCCTGACCATGAGGCTGCGTAACTAAGAGGTGGCAAGCTCTCTGACTTTATCACAAACCTTAAGCCCTAAAGGCCCTAAACCCTAAACCCCATAAACCCTAAGCCTCAAAGCCGTAGACCACCCTACAAGCTAAAGCCCGAAGCCCGGACACCCCGACATCCTCGCAAAGTCACCAAAACCCTAAATCTCAAAACTCTACGCAACAACAACAAGACGAAGACAACAGCTCCCCCTAAGCCCCAAGAGTTGGACAAGCCAAACCGAGCTTACCCACTTTTCTGAACTCGAGCTTTGGGATTTAGGGGTGAGAGTTTTCGGGTTTGGGTTCTAGTTTCACTATGCGGGTAGTTCTCTAAATCAGGGTCCATTTGAGGTCCCCGAAATAGTACGGCACCCTTACAAACAGGACCCGAAAAGGGAGCCTAACATAGAGAACAACCTGTGTACTGCAGAAACCCTAAACCCTAAACCCTAAACCCTCAACCCTAGCTTAGGGTTCGCAGCTTATCGCCTTTACGTCAGGCGGCACTTGCGGCTTCGCAAGGCACAGCCGTTTTGAGGTTTGAGAGGTTGGAGTTCAGGGTTTTAGGGTTGAGGGTCCGGGGTATTGGGTTTAGGGCTGAGGGTTCAGGGTTTAGGGTTTAGGGTCTAAGCCCTAAGCCCTAAACCCCCAATTTAAAGTTTAGGGCTTTGGGATCCAAGGGGGTTGTAAGCTTCGAGGTTTAATGGCTGGACCCTCCAACTCATCTGAAGATCGCGCTAAGTCTTTTTTGCGGAGCATCCTACAAGGAAGGCCTCTTGGGCTCTGTGGGAAATGCATGTAAGGCTTTAAGTTGTTTTTTTTTTTGGCGGGGGGAGGGGGGAAAATTCCGTTAGCCTGAAATCCTTGCGAGAGTGTTCGTGCTGAGCTGCTTCTCATTTGTATCATGGTATAAACCTGTGGAGTTTCCAGAATCAGAACTACCGTTGATGATATGAGTCCTGCATTACCTTAATGACCCTAAAACATGGGAAGTATGGTATATTCCATATTATGGGTAATGCAGGATTTATATCATCCTCCGAATGTTGTGTTCTGCGTCTGAAGGGCTTCTCGTAAAGACCCAGAGGAGGCTTAGCGTCGGTCGGAGATTTGAATGCGTTTATTCCGGCGGAATGAGGTTTCAGTTTCAGTTGCATTACTACAAGGGTTTCCCGAATGTTTGCAGTCTGAACCCACCTGACAACCATCGTCAAGTGATTCAGGCCTCTGTATTAAAGCGTGATCCAGCTAAAGCCCGTAGTATAGAGCCGACATTGCTGCATGAACGGGGTATTGGGCTTGGGGTTCCAGGACTGGGTTGACATTAGGTTCTTACGGGTTCCGCCGCCCAAATTCCTTTTCAGTATCTTGTCCTCTGTACCCGTCAGCGCTAGCTTTCTCCTGCGCCTGCTGCCAGCCCACTGAACGGTCATCGCAGTTCTACTGAGCCATGTTGACTGCTGGCTACCCCCACTCGCAAGGCGGCTCCGACGAATTTCCAGCTTGTGTTAAGCATCCGCTCCCATGCAACCTGCCAGCATCCAGCAGTGAATGCGCACCTGCAGGCTCTGCAGGAGACGAAAGCACCCGGCCAACCCAACCCAAAGGCCTGGTGCACCGCACCGTAGCCAACCTCAACACCTGCAAGGTCCTAAGCCACGGCTCTGCGGAAGTGTGCTTGCCGAGGCTCTTGCGGAAACGAGGCCATGGTGTCGGATCAACTGCCTCAAACTCCTAGCTGCGGTTTAGGGTTTAGGCGGCGGTTTAGGGTCTAGGGTTTAGGGGGTGCATTGGGCATGAGCCTTTCGATAGGGTGCGAAACTTTGGCCCTCGCTACTCAAATTGCTCGGTCAGCGGAGTGAAACATGGCATCCCGTAACCCGAAACCCTAGGCCTGGAACCCTAAACTCTTAACCCAAAACCCTAGGCCCTGAACCCTAAACCCTCAATATTAACCCTAAACCCGAAACCTTAAACTCTTAACCCTAAACTCTAAACCCTGAACTTTCAACCCTTAACCCTCGGCCCGAAACCCAAAACCCTTAACCCTCAACCCTAAACCCTAATCCCTTAACCCCCAGCCCTAAACCCTAAAACCCGAAACCCACCGGCCTTAAAGCCAGAACCTGGGTTCACGGGACAGAGTCTGACAGTTACAACGGCTCCTTTGGGTTTGGCATTCAAGTTGCCGTGAGGGCTTAAACAAGGGTCTGCACGGGTTTAGGGTCTAGGGTTTAAGTTTTAGGGTTTCGGGTTTAGGGCTTAGGATTTAGGGTCCCTGAATCATTATGCTGTATCTTTCTGTCAACATCCTATTCCAGTTATTTAGGCCTTTTTTGCATATAAACCCATGCAAAGGCTTTAAACCCTAATTAAGCCCTAACCCCTAAACCCTGAACCCTGAACACTAAACCCGTCAACCTCAAGCCCTAAACCCTACAAACACCCTATCAAGCTCCTGGGCCCTTCCCGCCAGGCGACTGTGAGCTCGAGATGGCTTTGCGCGCCTCGCGGCTCGAATTCGCCAGGAGCGCCGGGGCCTGCGAAGAGCCAAGGGTGCTTAAAGATCCCTCAAAGGAACCCTTAAAGGAACCCTTAAAAAGGAACCTTAAAAAGGAACTGTAAAAAGGAGCCTTAAAGGAAGCTTAAGCAGGAACCCTTAAAGGAACCCTTAAACAGCAACCTTAAATAGGAACCTCAAGAGCCTTTTGCCTACGAAGAGCGAAGGATTCCCTTCTAGGAACTCCAAAAGGAACCCTTTAAAAGCGACCCGGAAATGGAACCCTCAAAGGATCCCTTAAAGGAGCTCTTACTACTTAAAGGAAGCCCTACCCTAGACCCGTTACTGAATCCTAAACCTTGAAACCCTACACCCTAAACCCTATAGATCCCTGATATAATGAATCCTAAACCCTAAATCCTAAACCTTAGGTAAACCCTAAATCCTATAGATCCCTTCAATGAAGTCTTGAGCTCTGCAGGAGGGAGGAAGACGAGGAACTCCAGAAAGCTCTGGAGGCCTCCATGCCCGGGCCCCAGTCCTTAGGGCGTTTTAGGGTTTAGGGTTTTTCAGATTTAAATCATTTAGGGTTTGGAATTTAGTGTTTAGGGTTTAGGTAAGGTTTCTAGGGGTTTAGGGTTTTTAGGGTTTAGGGTTTAAGGAGGGGGGCGGTTTTAGGGTCCTTAGGGCCCCTAGGGGGTTTAGGGTTTAGAGTTTTTAGGGGTTTAGGGTTTAGGGTGTTTAGGGGTTTAGGGGTTTTTTGGGGTTTTAGTGATTAGGGTTTTTGGGGGTTTAGGGTTTAGGCTTTTGGGTTTTAAGGGTTTAGAGCTTAAGGTTGTTTAGAATGTAGGGTCTAGAAATTAAGGTTTACAGTTCAGAGTTGAGGGTTGACAGTTTAGGGTTTAGGGTTCAGAATCGATGGTTTAGGGCCTAGGGTTTAGAATGTAGGGTTTAGAATCTCCGGGTCAGAATTTAGGGTTTCAGAAGTTAAGGTTTTTTTTAGAACCTAAGGTTTTAGAACTTAAAGGGCTTTAGGATTTAGGGTTTACAGTTTAGAACTTGAGGTTTAGGGTTTGGCATTCCAGGGTTTAGAAAGGTTTAGGGTTTAGAACTCAGGATTCAGGGTTTAGAATTTAGGGTTTAGAGTTTAGGAACTTAAGGTTTAGGTTTTAGAACTTAGGGTTTAGGGTTTGCCGCAGATCGCCGTTCTGGATTCTAAACCGGCTTGGGCCTGTGTTTTCGAGTTTTTGTTTCGGCCTTCAAGTACGCATCGAAACTCGGGCTTTGCACAGCTTCAGTTTTTAAGTTACCCTCGCATGCCACGAGCGCGGCCCCCACCCTTAACCAGCTCCGCCTTTTCGGGTTTTGGTTTCCTAAACTATGTTTCGGAAACTTAGGCATGGCTGGTTTTTGTTTTTCAGTTGGTGGGAATTTGTCTTATTGATACGCAGGCATAGACAGCAGAGAATTGGATGATGGAGATAGATAGA
This sequence comes from Symbiodinium necroappetens, assembly GCA_905231915.1. NCBI lineage: Eukaryota > Dinophyceae > Suessiales > Symbiodiniaceae > Symbiodinium > Symbiodinium necroappetens. The sequence continues at coordinate 6,101 of CAJNJA010071753.1, read as the reverse complement.
AAGGCTTGCGCGATCGCGAAATCCTATTCATGAACCTTATTCGGCTAGGATCCGAAACACTATTCTTTAGTGTTCAAGCTTTGAATCCTACATGTTCCGAAACCTTATCCTTTAGGATTTATGCAGCAATTGGGTGCACCCCGGCATCGGCCACGAATAACATCACACTTTTACCAATAGAATTTGTCACTCAAAATCTGCTTCCGATTTTCCAGACATCTGCACGTAAATCCTTTTCGTTTAGGATTTAGGGCTAAACCCTCTTCCAAAACACTACTCCCTAAACCCAAGGATCAAGCATCAGATTGAGCAATCCCACATTGTACGATAATTAATGTAATTACAACAAAACCACATGGGAAGCATTGAGGATCCTACACGACGAGGAAGCCCTTGAGACTTTCAACAGAGAGACTTGAAAGAGTCCTTACACCAACCTTTATCGAAACCTCATAGAAACCCTTGTCGAATCCTTGAAGCAAGCCCTATAGAATGCTTAACGAACCCCTGAAGGCAGCTTTCTTATCGAATCCTTATAGGAGCCCTGTGTTGACAGGGCCTCTTGGAACCCTACCGGCCCCTCCAAAGCCCTCAGCCCTAAACCCCAGACCCTAAACCCTAAAGCCCTAAACCCCTAAACCCCAGACCCGAAACCCTAAACCCTAAAACCATGAACCCGAAACCCTAAAGCCCCAAACCCAAAAAAGCAATAAGGAAGCCCAACAAAAAGCAATAAGGTTCCCCTAAACCCCAGACCCTAAACCCTAAACCCTACAGCCCTAAACCCAAAAAAGCAAGAAGGTTCGAGGCGCCTCCGGCGCGCCGGGGTTCCATCCCCGATGCGGAGATCCAGGGCGCTTTGCGCCTCTCCGAAGAGGCACAGGGCCCTGTTTAGGGTTTAGGAGTTTAGGAGTTTAGGGTCTTAGGGTTTTAGGGTTTAGGTAGTTTCGGGTTTAGGGGTTTAGGGTTTAGGGCTTTAGGAGTTTAAGGTTTTAGGTTTTAGTTTTAGGGTTTAGGGGTTTAGGGGTTTAGGCTTTAGGGTTTAGGGTTTAGGTTAGACTACCTTAAGCTTTGTCAGAACTTATATGTTAGGAAATCAGAACAAAGAGCCCGAAAAATAGGTAGGGTTTTAGGGTTTAGGCTTTAGGACCTTTAGGGCCCAGGGTTGTGGGTGTACTGGAAGCTGCAAGGTTGGATGCCCGGGCCTAATCTCACAAACCTGATGCCCGACAGCCCGAAATTAGGGTTTAAGGGTTTAGGGTTTAGGGTGTAAGGGTTTAGGGTTCCTACAGGTCCTCTTGACTAAACTCGAGACTTTAGGAGCCTATTCTTCTTCTTCCCCGAACCCTAAACCCTTGCAGAAACGAGTCGAACATTGCCGGGAGGCCCTCGCAAAGGACGTGAAGCGTGCGGAGCTGATCCGAAAGCAGGACTGTGCCTGCGTTCTGTTCTTTTTGTACAAAGGGCGTTGGAGTTATTGAGGTTTCAGTGGAAGGTGGAATTTCGACGGCTTTTCGATGGTCGCATAATTGGGGACGTACTGTTGATGATCTAAATCCTGCATTACCTTAAGGACCCTACCTGGGAGGTATATTCCTTATTGTGGGGTAATGCAGGATGTATATCATCAACCGTAGGTTTTGTAGGTTTTCATCATGCGGGAACTCTGGCTTCTTGGTCCGTTCTCACGAGGAATCTGAGAGCGGTTGAGGGTTTAGGGGTTAGTTGGGTTCCTTTTCCTAGTGGCTGAGTAGGTAACTTTTAACCTTTTTGGGCTTACATAAGCCTACCATAATTGAAAGGTTAACCTTTCTTGGGCTAGGGTACTCAGCCCCTAAGTCTTAAGGGATTTAAGTTAAGTTACCATAATAAGCAAACCGTATTGTTTACTATGGATCCCTAAAAAAGGTAACTTAAATGTAATCCCTTATCAAGAACCCCCCTTTAAGCCCCATATAAGCTCTTAGCCCAAGGCCCTAGTTAAACCCCTAAACCCCAATTCCGAGTCAAACCCAGAATCCCTCGCCGGTAATGCAGAAGCTTAAGCAGTTGCCTTAGGGTTTAGGGTTTATTTTTTCGGGTTCCTTACTTTCACTATACTTTCACGTACCTCAAAATGCTATTCAACTAAGGCCCCTATGGTATGGCGAGGGTGCCCAGGTTGGGTTTTAAGAGCCAGCTTCCGTCGTGAATCTTGGAAACTCAGAGCATCCCGCGATTATCAGAAGGACCGGATTCTAGAGAACCCAGCATCGAGGGTTGTTAAATGAACCCCAGGCGACGCTACCCTAAACCCTAAACCCTAAATCCTAAACCCTAAACCTAAGATATTACTTGTAACATATTCTTATAGGCCTATTGCCTGAAATTGCCCCGGCCAGGAAGATGGTTCGGACCTCTTCCAGGCCTGGAGACAGCTCGCTGCAGGTTCAGGGTTTAGGGTTGTTCCGTTTGGGGTTTAGGGTTTAGGGTTCAGGGTTTAGGGTTTGAGGGTTTGATGGTTCCGTTTTCGGCATCCAATCCGAAACCCGAACTCAACCCTAAAACCCTATACTGGTCAGCACCCCTATAGCGCCAAAGCCCTGAACCTAACTCCCCAAGCGACTATAAACTAGAAACCCTACAGCGCATGAACGCCTTTGCAAAAGGGTTGGAAGCGCACCCCTAAACCCTAAACCCTAAAAGTCACTGACAGGCTGCCTTGCGGGCAAGCAAAGTTGACCTTGGCCCCCGCGGTATCTCGCAGGCAGGAGCAGACGCATTTTTTCGGTGGTTCATATTCGAGTCCCTTGTTATTGTTTTCTAAAACTCACGCTGATGTTTAGGGTTTAGGGTTTGGGTTTACGGTGTTGTGCCGGTATCTGCTGCAGGTTCTGGCAAGGAAACACTAAGGCCTAAACCTCGATGCTTAATCAAGGGCTGTTGGAGATGTTGGGAGGTGGCGAAGATCATGGCTACAGGCGATCCGAATTTAGGCCTCTTGGCGGCAAGGGTCTTCATGTTCTATCGGGGTTTAGGGTTTAGGGGCCCTACCTAGGGACCTACGTACCTCCTAAGACTCTTGTGGGCTCTTCATTGTGAATTCCTCATATACGTCCTTCCAAAAGTACTGTAAGTTATAGAAGGTCCCGGTAAGCCCTAACTAGGCCATGAGCCCTTCATGGTATAACTTTCGGAGCTTTCGGAGCAAGTTTAGGGTTTTTTGTTGGGTTTAAAGTTTACGTCTTCTTGGGTTTTTAGCTGCCTCTTTGGGGGCTTTGGAGAGAGACTGGAGCTTCGGGTATAGACATGGAAACCCCAAACCCTAAACCCCTAAACCCTAAACCAATAGTATAGGTGCCTCGAGCCAAACTTTGGGTGCGTTGGGTGCTTCGGAGAGCCTCCTTGAGGAGTCCTGATATAGGGACCTAAATAATTACCTATCCGATTTTGGGGACCCCTTATAATTGCAGAAGAATATCAGGCCCCTAGTATAGCATCCGTTCTTGTAACCCTTACAGTATCCCTTGTTACGGAACCCTTTAAAGGAGCCCTAGTCTAATTATGAAGGTCCCTACACTAAACCCACAAAGAGTGACCCAATTCTGGGCCAGCTCTCCGCTCTTCCGGATCATAAGCCCTAAACCCCAAACCTAAACCCTCAACCCGAAGCCTTAAACCCTAAGCACTAAACCCTAAACCCTAAGCCCTACCTACGCCCTAAAAACCCCAAACCCTCAGCCCTAAACCCTAAGCCATTCAGCATCCTGGGAGCCTTTCGGCTCTTCGCCTTTGGGCCAGTATGTTTCGGGTTTTAGTTTAGTGTTTTTTTGAGGGGTTTCGAGCGACGAAAAAGGCCCTCAAAACCAAAAAGACCAAAACCAAGAACCCGAAGCATGATGGCCCAAAGGTCAAGAGCCGAAAGTCTCCCCGGAACACTGAACACCCAGAGCCGCGAGCTTTCTCGAATCAAGGGTTTAGGGTTTAGGGTTTACGGTTTAGGGGTTTCGGGTTTAGGGCTTAGGGCCCCAAAGGAACCCAAAATGCTAAACCATAACCTTCAAAACCTGGCACCATTTTGCAGACCCAAACACACCCCAAACACCCAATCCCGGCCGTGAGGAAAAGCCTCGGTGGTTGCCAAATTGCCCAGCAAAATGGGAATGAGGCCTCCTGTAATTAGGGGCCTTAATAATTAGAATAAAGTTTTGGGACCCATTGTAATTATACTATATCTGATAATCAGGAACCCCTCAAAATAGTATTGGTAAATATTTAGGCCCCTATATTAATCGGGTTTGGGGGGTTCAGGGTGTAGCTTTTCCTTGACTTAGCAAGCTATTTGAATTGGTGTGCCCTATGGCCCCTTATAGAAATACCACGTGATACCAAAAGAAAAGTTCGTGTCCTCGGCTTCAGGACGGTTCAGGGTTCAAGTTTCAGGGTTTGGCTTTTTGGCGTTCAGTGTTTGGGTCAGGTGCTGCAGTCGAGGGTTCAGGGATAAGGACCTCGTCAAGGATGCTTCCGGGTCGTTCTCTGCCAAACGCAGGATCCTCAGGTGAGAGGGTTGAGGGTTTAGAGTTTAGAGTTTAGGATCCTAAGGTTTAGGGTTTAGGGTTTTAGGCTTAGGGTTTAGGTTTTAGGGTTTAAGATCCTGGGGTTTAAGGCTTTGCGTTTAGGGTTAGGATCCATACGTTGACAGGGTCATTTGGGCCTTTGTTGGGGGTTTGTCATTCTAGAACGAACGGAAGGGAGGTTCGTAGGGTGTAGAGATTTTTGAGGGATCCTCGTTGTAGCGACCGCAGATAAAGCAAACCCTCAGGTGAAGATAGGTTTGAAGAAACCCTGGTAAGACCAAACCAAACCCCAGAGTCAGTCTTTCAAAGCGTAGAACACCCCTTACATCTCAACTGAAGTAACTGAAGCCTACAATCCTCAAGCCTCAAACCCAAGTTCAACTCCCCCCCCCAACCCAAAAGGCCTAATCTTTCAACCGCCGCTCAAAGTGAGCCTCCAAACAAAACCCTACACCCTAAACCCCTAAACCCCTAAAGCCCTAAACCCCTAAACCCCTAAACCCCTAAACTAAAATCCTAAACCCCTAAACCCCTAAAGCCCTAAACCCCTAAACGCCCGCCTCTCGCAGGCCAGAGCTCACAAAGGCGACAAGGTTTTCTGCGGGGATCCTCAGAAATAATCCCACGAGGATCCTTTCAGGCCTCCTTTACCGTTTGGGGTTTAGGGGTTTAAGGGTTTTGGGGTTTAGGGTCTAGGGGTTTAAGGGTTTAGGGGTTTAGGGTCTAGGGGTTTAGGGGTTTAGGGGTTTAGGGGTTTAGGGTTTCGGGCCTGGGTTTTAGGGTTTAGGGGTTCAGGGTTTAGGGTTTCTTTCAGGCCCCCGTTTAAGGCCTCCTTCAAGGCTTCCTGTAATGCAGATGTTGCTGTGAACGGTTCTGTAATGGGTTTGGGTGTAGGGGTAAGGGTTCCTTTAGGGGGAAGGAAACAGATATTATATTTGTTGCCAAGACAGGTTGGACAGAATAGATCTCGTTATAGCGGAAGCACCAGACCGATGGTGCAAGAACATACACTGTTGACTACTTCATAAATAGCATCTTTATACTAAACTTAACTTGTTAAAATTCTATTGGTAGGACGGAAGTGCCTTGTGAGGCTTCTGCCGAAGCAACATCTCCCAGTTCAGCGTTATGTACTTTGGGAGGTATTCCATTATGGGGACATTTAGTTCATGCCACTAGGGCAGTTGTATTACGGATAAGGTTAAGGATTTGGGTTGTTGGTTATGATTTGGGGTCTCTGGTTCTGGCGTGAGGTAGGTTCTAGGATACTGTTCGAGAGATGGAGCAGAAGCGTTACATGGGTTAGGCGTGGCATGAACTGGAAGATGACCCCCTGCTAGCTCCCCTAGCCCCCACAACCCGGCTGCCACAAGGCTGGAACAGGCCTGCCGGTGGAACGGGGAAATCACCCGGGGAGCGTTGGGGTTCCCTTTAGTTGGCTGGCAAAGATTTCCGAAGCGTTTTCCTGTACAAGGGTTCTTTTAAGGGTTCCTGTTAAGGGGTTCTGTGGTTCTGTTGAGGGTTTCTTTTGAGGGTTCCTTCAAG
>CAJNJA010071742.1:11203-22084 GCA_905231915.1 Symbiodinium necroappetens | reverse complement strand
GGGTTTAGGGTTTAGGATATAAGGGGGGGATTCCTTGAAGGGTTCCATGAGGGTTTAGGGTTCAGGGTTCAAGGTTTACGGTGATGTGTGTGTGTGTGTGTTGCTGTTAAGGGTTTTTACAGGGGTTATATAAGGGTTGTATAGGAGTTTAGGGCTTGGGGGTTTAGGATTTGTTTTTTGTGCTTAGGATTGCGGGCTTAGGGTTTATGGCATGTTGGAGTTGTGTGGGAGAGCGAAGTAAAGGGCCTCCGAGGGTTTCTTCACGGGCTTTGCAGGTTTTCCATTTGTTCATGGCTTTCCTGCTTCTTGCCTCCCACGAACTACGAAGCGTCAAGCAGGTATGTGTGTGTATATATATACACATACATGTACATGCATATAATGCATATATATATATATACATATCTGTGTATGTATATATATATACATGATTGAGAGGGGAGTTTCAGATCATGAGGGACGGCTTACAATGTTGACCCTGTGGTGGGACTCTTACTGCGAGGACTAGTCATGGAGGTACCTAATTGTACAAGAACCCCTTCAAACCACACTTTCACAAATCCACGTCTCGGCTGCTGCAGGGGGCGCGTCTGCTGGCGGGATCGACCTGGCTACGCTGTCGTGAACTTTAGGGACCAACGGAACTTTGCGTCACTATATCGCAAGCCATCCATAATTTCTCAGGTGGGAGACTCAGAGTAGCGCCCGGGTCTAAACAAGGCTTGTTCGCAGCACCTGATAGTCATATCCCAGCTTGACTGCGTGGGTGCAGGGCCATAGAATCGTTTAGGTTTCATGTGGTCCCTAAGGTGCAGCAGTAGCATCTAGGGCCCGTGACCTGGAGTCGGCAGCGGGAGTTGTAGTAGCCGGTAATAGCGCTTGTGTGTGCTGTATGCCTTAAGCGGGATTACATTTTGAGCAACATATGCTTGTCATTGGATCCCTGAAACTTTCCATCCCGGGTTTCATAAAGTAATTGCCATGTTGGCCTACCGTTGCGCCGATTCCTGCAGTACCGTGCGCAAGAGTGCGAGCACCGGGCAGTGTGTGAAGGCTTCTGTATCCCTAAACCCGAAACCCCAAACCCTAAAGCCCACCCGGTTCCTCGACTTTCCGAAATACTGAGAAAACTCCCAACCCCTTCAGAACACTTAAGCGTTCTACCTTGTGAAACTATAGAGTACTAGAGGGGGATCCTCACTTGGGGGTTTAGGGTTTAGGGTTTAGGGATTTAGGGTTTAGGGTTTAGGGATTTAGGGTTTAGGGTTTAGGAGTTTGGATTTTTAGGGTTTGGGGTTTAGGGTTTAGGATTTAGGGTTTAGGGTTTAGGGTTTAGGGGATACGGTTCTTAACTAAAGGTTGTCGGGGGTTTCCGGGATGCTCATCCTAGTCCGAACTGAGCCGAGCCCCAAAGCATGTACGCCTCATTTCTGCATCCCAAGCTCCGTTTCCTACCGAGGTACAGATGAGTAGTTCTCTAAATCAGAGTCCCTGTTTGTGTCCCCAGTATCGTACGGCACCCTTTTTAAAAATGGCCCCTCCAGGGACCCTATTTTAGAGAACTTCCCAGGCACAGTAGGATCAGCAGCAACCTTGGTTTGGAACGGAAGCTGCCTAAGTTCAGTTCAGCACGAACCCCCAAGGGCTGAATGGACCCACTCATTGGGTACTGCGGTTCTGGAAAGTCGATTCGGGATGGCGGGGTTCAGGGTTTAGGATTCGCATTTGGGGAGGTGCACGTTTGCTACGTACTTGGGCCCCCCTGCGGAACGTTTTTGCCGAGTTAAGATCACTCTGGAAGTCCATCTCCCGGCGCCCAGACGGACCCCGGAAAGGATGTAAAACTCACCAGGGGTACGTTATCTAGGAGTTTTTAAGATGAGGACCCTGCGATTTGAGGATTGAGGCTGATGAGCCACCTGCGCCTTAAAGCCCCAAGTTAGCCCACCATGAACCCAAAACTAAACCATGAAACCCTAAAGCCTAAACCCTAAACCATGAAACCCTAAACCCTAAACCTCACACATCGCGCTCGCCCCCAAGCCTTGGCATTTCCGTGACGGTGCCCATCCCTCGGCTTTGCTAGCAGTGTACAGAGCATCCTGTGGGAAAAGGCTGTTTTTGGGCCAGTTTAGGGTCTAGGGTTTAGGGGTTTAGGGTTTAAGGGTTTAGGGTTTAGGGTTTGGGGGTCTAGGGTTTAGGGTTTAGGGTTTACTCCGGCTTCTCCGAAACATTCATAGGCCCCAAATGAGCTGAAACCCATTCAAGATTCAGAGTTTGGGGCTTGGGGCAGTAGAGCCCTAAAGCCTAAAGCATACTACGCCCCAAAGCCTAAGAGCACAAAACCAGCCTGAACCCTGCATTCACGAGTTTGGGGAACCTAAACCCTCAAGGGGAATCTAAACCCTAAAGGGGAACCTAAACCCTAAACCCTACTCCCTAAACCCTAAGATTTTTTTAGGCATGGCGGTTCGCAGATCTGTCGAGTCGACGTCTTGGACATGAGCCCAAAGCCCTAACCTTCACAGCCTCAAGGGCTCAGGTTAAGGGTTAGCCTGGACCCCAAGCAACCTACCCTTTTAGGGTTCTTTACTATAGTTTCTTTATATAAGTCCTTAAAAAAGTAGGTTCCTTGGGGTTAAGGAAGGGCTTCGTGTTAAGGATTTAGAGTTCAGGGTTAAGGGCGATTACAGGTTTCGGGTTTAGGGAGGGCTGAAGGGACTAGAGCTCACGCCTGGAGGGCTTATTGTTTAGGGTTTAGGGTTTAAGGCTCTGGCTTAGGATCTAGGGCTTAGGGTTTAGGGCTTAGGGTTTAGGGCTTAGGGTTTAGGGTTCAGGGTTAAGTCCAAGCCCTGAACTCTGAACTAGTCCCCCACCACCGGAGCCTAAACAAGCTCGAGACATTGAGTGGGCCTTTTTTTCAGAGGTTCAGGTCTCAATGGCACGATTTGGGATTCATGGCTTGTGGTTTAGTACCAAATGGCCGTCAAGAGTAGGCGGCCGATATTCTGAATCTGTATGGTAACGGAACCTTAAACAACCCGTTTAGCGTACATTTCGTCCTTAATTGGTTGGAGAGTTAAGTTCAGTGTTGTGTTGAGGCTTTAGGGTTCTAAGGTGGAGAGTGTAAAGTTGAGCCCGGACCTCAAAACTAAGCAGAAGACCAGCCTGTTCTGAGTGCCGGGCCACTGTTTCTGCTACTACTTTGGCCATCCTAAACCCTAAACCCTACACCCAAAACCCTATAAACCCTAAACTTTGCCCTGAACCCAAACCCTAAACCCTAAACTTTGCCCTAAACCCAAACCGTAAACTAAACCCTAAACTTTTGCCGCCTTCCGGTTGATATGGGACTTTTCGAGAAACTAGGGGGTTCCTTATTTTGGGGGTCCTTATAATCAGAATCCTACTATTTAGGGTACCATATTAGGGCCCCCTATTTTCGGAAACACCCATATAGTAAGCTCGCAGAAGTAGCAGCAATATAGGGGCCTTATCATAACTACCTATACGATTTTGGTACTCCTCCGGGGGCCCCTTTAGTATAATCATGGCATAATATACTCCGAAACTGTGGTCTAATTTTTTAGGCCCCCATATTTGTCTGGCTTCGCCTTTGGCTTCCTCGTTTTAATACGCCCCAGAATCCTGTTCTAGTTCTGTCTTGGATCCAAGGCTGTGGATGATTGGTAGTGGTATCCCCTTCTAGTCTATGGTGCAATATGGGGGTTTCCAAAAATAGGGGACCCTAACATAGTACCCTACATAGTAGGATCCTCATTACTAAGGGCCCCAAAATAAGGTACCCCTTATATTCGGAACTTCCCATATAGTAAGTCCCCAGGTGTATTCGAGTTGTAGGGGATGGGCGGGGCAAGAGCCCGGGAGTAGGTATAGGCCTGTTTTGGGTGAGCGGCGTCCCGGATGGGCACTCTGAGGTTTAGGGTGGGCACTCTAGGGCTTAGGGTTGAAGGTTGCAGCTTAATGTGTGTGTTTCGGGTGTAGTAAACGACGGCCCAAAGCCACGTTGAAATTTAGGCCTCCTAGGGCTTCATGCGCGATTGCTGCTGGAGCTGCTTGTCAAACGCCAGGTTTCAAAATGCTGGAAGACTGAGCCAAATACAACAAGGACTCTGCCAAAACATAGACCTTAACCAGATCTGAAACTACACCTTGAACCATCAGACCGAGGTCAATAATAGGGTTTAGGGTTTAGGGTTTAGCCTGAGCCAACGAACACTTGAATTCTGTGTCTGCTGACATTGGGAAATGATGATGAACCTGTCCATCGATCGAGACCCGGCCAAGCCACAGGACGCGGGGTTTGCGTGTGTCTTGAGTAGTCAATATAAGCTCATCAGAGTCTTGGTGGGAGGGTCTTACTTGAGAAGCCTCATACTTGGTTAGATTCGTTAGATGTGGGGATGTAGATCCTCATCAAGCCCGCTAAACCCTCAACCCCTAAACCCTAAACCCTAAACCCCCCACCCTAAACCCTAAACCCTAAACCCCCAAGCCTAAGCCGTAGTTGCAGCAGTCCTGAGTCCCACATGGAGCCCCTCTGTCCTGAAGCCCGGTACTGTTAACGCCTAGACCCTGAAACCCCGGACCCTTTCCGTGATTTTGATGAAGGATTTGTGGTGAACATGGGCGTTTAGGTGTTCCGGCTCACAACTGACGGTCCATGCTGGAACATGTTAGAGTGTTAGAGCCTTCCTCGCGACTCATGAGATAGCATAACATGATGAGCTTAAGACGGGCAGTTGGTCAAGTGTGACAGCGCCTCGCAAGTTTGTAACTAATTGTACTCGTATGTCGCTGGGGTATATGTAATCTCCCCCCTCATCTTTACCCGCCCGCCCCTGATGATAAATCATCGTCTTTTTGCGAAAAAAATAAGAAGGGGGTTATGTTTATACATGTTCATTCTTGCAGTGTTGAAGAACACGGGAGTCTATAGGTGGTTTGAGGTTGTTCAAAGAGGGTAGCTGTGTAGTTACGACTACAGCTGAGGTCCCCAGACTCAGGCAAAGGCGGAATAGCGAGCGTAGAAGTGGGTTCAATGTTGAGTTGCCGTTGGCGTCGGTGTCGTGGTTTGGTTTCTCAGTTCGTCGCTGTTCTTACAGCTTATGACACATCTCACGCGTCCCCACTGCGCTGTTGGAATCATCTTAGTCAACGTAAAGCATCTACAGCATGGATCTATAGCCTTGTTACTCCATGGTCGGCCTTACCGTTGATTTCATTTACCTGAAGGACTATGCCTCGGATGGCACCGATGCCATTGGCTTCGTTCAGCGGGGTGCTTGGCCGTTTCCACGTTGTTTCCACCACGATTTAATCGTATATGGAAAGCAGAAACCTTAAAGCTTTAACCTTGAATCCCTGGCCCATCGAACCTAAGCAATCAATCCCTAAAGCTCCGGAATCCGACGACATTGTGGGCCGTGGTTCCGCGATCAGCCAAAGACTGCGCCAAGCGAAACATTCGACCCTTGCGGCTGATTCTAAAATCAAACAAAAATCCCTCCAGCGCTAAACAAGTGGCCTTTGGCCAGTGTGAGCAAGTTTGTTGTAAGCTGCACCTGCTCATTGCCCTTACGTCAGTGGGAGAGCAGACTTGAAAGCATCTTCAGAATTGCATGAGTCCTAACGGTTTTGCTACATCGCAGTAGAAACATAACACAAGCTTTTGCAGGCCCAAACCCCCGAAACTTGTAGCCCCAAGCCCTGGCACCCTGGAGCTTCAACTTGAAGCTCCCAAATCACCTAATCACTATAAGAGACGCAGAAAGTAGCATCAATGAGTATCATTCGTATTATTCCCCTCGCAGTCGCTATATACCTATGTAGAGCTATAAGAAGCTTGTTCTAATTACCAAGGTCCTTATATTATAGAAGCATCGAGCCCTATTCTAGATCTGCCAACGATCCCTTACAAAGGAACCCTATTCCAACAATAAAGAGTTCAAAGCATCTAAAGCCCCAAGACCCAAGACCTGATACTAACCTTAGTAGCAACAGTTCAGCACCTTATTGTAGATCCCTCTATAGGTCCTTGTAACTTCTAGCAAGAACCCTTAGACCAGAATTCTATTCCAACTATTAAGACTCAACCCTAAACCCTAAACCCTAAACCCTAAATCCTAAACCCTATCAAAAACCCTCTGTCTGACCCCTCTTAGTGACCCTTTTGCCCCTTTATAGTAACCTCAATAGGCCTCCTTTAAACGGAACCCTGTTCCAATTCTTAAGGACCCCTTTTCTTTGTTGTTTGCGGAACGCCAGGCCCCAAACCCTAAGACCCGAAAGCCTTGCTTAAACCTAAAACCCCCAAACACGCCCACCCCCCCTTGAGCCCTTTATGCAGTAAACCCTTGCCCTGTAACAAGAACCCTAAGCAAAGGAGCCCGATTCGAACCTGAACCCATTAAACTCGAGCTAATTATATTATTGCATTATTACGGAGCCCCTTTAACGGGAATTCTTGATGCGCTCGTCTCCCCTCTGTAGTAACACTCAAATAGACCCCCTTTACAGGTAACCCTATTTTTTGTAAGCCCTCCTACTGCTGATGATATACATCCTGCACTACCTTAAAGACCCTAAACTATGGGAATCATGGCACATACTCCTTATTGTGGGCAATGCAGGATTTATATCATCAACCGTAGTACCCCGTTGTAGTAACCTTTAAAGACACCTTAAACAAGGAACCTGGTCCGAACCCTCCGGCCCCGGCCGTTCTTGAAGGGTTTAAGGGTTTAGGGTTTTGGGGGGTTTACGGGTGTTGGGGGTTTACGGGTTCGAACCATCCGGCCCTTCTCAAAAGGGTTTAGGTGTTTTGGGGGTTTAGGGGTTTAGGGTTTTGGGGGTGTGCGGGTTTGGGGCTTGGGGGTTTAGGGGTTCGGCACTCTGCTTTGTTTTGGAGGGAGGGGAACAGTGGGGGGGGGGAGGGCGGGGTATAAGAGTCTTAGAGGGTAGGGTTATATAATTACAAAAATTTTCCATCAGGGTTTCATAACAGGTTTAGAGATTACTGTTTAGGGGTTTAGGGTTCAGGGGTTTAAGGGTTTCAGGGTTCAGGGTTTAGGGTTTAGGGGTTTAGGGCTCTTAGAGACCCCTTATTGTAATTCTTACAGACCCCCCGCTAAACGAATTCCCCATGCACCCTTTAGGGACCAGGAAGCAGGAACCCTATTCAACTTACCCAGACCCCCCTTCTATTTGGAGCCCCTAAACCCCAAGCCTTAAACCCTAAACCCCAAACCCTAAGCCTTAAACCCTAAGCCCTAAACCCGAAACGGCTTTCTTGAGAGCCCTTTTAAACCCCAAACCCTAAATCCTAAGCCCTAAACCCTCAGCGTTAAACCCTCAGCCCTAAACCCCAAACCCCAAACCCTAAGCCCCAAGCCCTAAACCCTACCCTAGGCCCTCAACCCTAAACCCCAAACCCCTTTCTTGAGACCCAGGTTCTGGGGCAACTCTCCGGCTTTGGACCTCCTCGGGGAGGATCCGCAGGTATCAGTTTTTGTTTTTTTTTGGTTTTAGGGGTTTCAAAGGGTTTAGGGTATCTTTTGTTGTTTTTTTGGGGTTTCAAAAGGGTCTCTTTTGTTTTTTTAGGGGTTTCAAAGGGGTTATGGGTTAGGGGTTTAGGATTTACGGGTTCAGGGCTTAGGGTTAAACGTTTCCACGGGCTTAGGGGCTGGATAGGTCTGTTGGTCTACCCTAAAGCCCGGAACCGCTAGGTGAGGGCTGTAACAGGTCTTATGAGGTCGATCTTCCCCAATGCCTAAAGCCTAAACCCCTAAACCCTAAACCCTTAAACCCTTAAGCCCTAAACCCTAGACCCTTAAACCCTAAAGCCCTAAAACCCTAAAACCCTAAACCCTAAACCCGCTTCGAGATTGTTGGGGATCTTGCTTGGACTCTTTTTGCAAGATGCCTTGTGGGGGATGCTTCGAGGGTTTGCCATGGTTTTCTGGTGAGACTAAGTAGGTGTACTTAGTAAGGGCGAAAGAGCCTCCCAGTATCCGGGTGCTTCTGGGTTGTTTGGGGTCTTCGGTTTGGGTTTAGGGGGCTCTACATCGATAAACTTCAGGTGGAGGACATGTTGCGGTCGGCTTATGAAACGGCTTAGGGCTGTGCGGTTCGTATAGATTTCCGATGACGCATGTAAGATTGGGGAGTGGGAGTGGGGTTAGGCATTAGGTGTATCGTGTAGGACTTTGAGTCCCTTCACTGTTGCCCCGCCCATGCTGGTTTTTCACCCGAGTGATGTTGCGGATCAAGGTCCACTCAGAGATCCCGCCTGGGTCAATCGATGGCCAAGGACGGATCGATCAAGGTGCATGACCTGTTGAACCAGGCAAGCACGGTGATGCGTTCAGCACACGGATGGGCCGGCTGACGGCTGGAGTTCACGCGATAAGCTCTAACGCGCGACACCGAAGTCGCGAAAACCGAAGCGCCGAAGCATGAAATGTTCAAACGGAAGGCCGGCCTGGTCACGCTTCCGCAGCATCACGCAGAGCGTTGCATTGGAGCTGCTGCACGCGTGGCATCTGTGCACTGGCACAGACGTGCGGGACGTGTGGCGCTCCTTTCCGGGCAGTTGTTTGGCCGCACACGGCGAGGGCACGGGCGCCCTACCAACGTCATCACCGGCCAGTCACGGCCAAGTTGAACATCTCGATCGGGCCCTGCATGGCATTGAGATCCATCCGCTACACGGGCAACACGGATGTGTCTCAGTTTTGGCGTGTGCAACATGACCCAAACGGCTGCGGCGAGACAGAGGGTGCTGTTAGAACCTTTAAATCCTTAAGGACCAAAGGACCCTTAAAAGTAGGGGCCCTGTACCCTTATGCCTTATACTATGAATCCGTATATGGTGTATGAACCTTAAACCTTTTTAGGGTTCATTTCGTCTTTAAGCATCCTTTCAATCCTTTCAGATCCACTCAAGTTTAAGGGCTTAGGGGGTCTGGAAACAGAGGACTCTATCGCATTCGTTTGGGCCGTCGGGAGTTTCAGAGACTCAGAAGTTGCGATGCGACAGCCTTAGGAGAACGCATTTCGGTTCCGCAGCTCTACCCAAATGCCCCTGAGTAGTTCCTTTTTATGGTTTATATTTAGAATCCTATAAGGTAATCCCAAAAAGGAACTACTTAGGGGGCTATGGGTAGTTTCAATGAATTAAAGTGTATACGCCCTTGCTTTCCTGCGGCTCCAAGCCCCTGAACCCTAAACCCGAAGGCCTTGTCTAGAAAATGGAAGTTGGAACTGCCCAAGAAGCCGAAGCTCTGGAGACTTAGAATCTACCTCCTTTTTTAAGGGTTTGGGGCTTAGGGTTTAGGGTTTTCGGGTTTAGGGTTTAGGGTTTTGGGGTTTAGGGTTTAGGGGTAAAGTTTAGGGGCTTACCTGGACCCCAAAGAACCTGCCTTTTTAGGGTTTTTTAGCATGATTTCTTTATATAAGTCCTTAAAAAAGTAGGTTTTTCAGGGTCCAGGTAGGGTTTACACTTTGGGTTTAGGGTTTTTAGCTGACACTTACATCGAACAAGCCAAAGTGTACCCTTACCTTCACGATTCGCACCCCTGCAGAGCCCCTTGTAGAAATAGAGCCCCAAGAGAATCCGTCAAGTGCCCTTATTGGAGCCTTTTTTTACGGAGTTTTTGTACCGAGCCAAGCCCTAAACCCCTAAGCCCGAAAACCCAAACGCCCTAAAGCCCCAAGCCCCGAACCCCTAAACCCTAAACCCCAAAATCCCAAACCCTAAGCCCCGAAACCCTAAACCCTACTCTCCCCCAAACCCTAAGCCCTAAGCCCCGAAACCCTAAACCCCTAAACCCTAAACCCTGAAACCCCAAGCCCGAAGCCCTAAACCCTAAACCCCAAAACCCTCAGCCCTGAACCCCTAAACCCCAAAACCCCAAAACCCCAAGCCCTAAGCCCCTAAACCCGAAAACCCTAAAGCCCTATAGCCCCAAGCCCCGAAGCCCTAAACCCTAAACCCCAAAACCCTCAGCACTGAACCCCTAAACCCCAAAACCCCAAAACCCCAAGCCCTAAGCCCCTAAACCCTAAACCCTGCTCTCCGAAGAGCCAGGCATCGGCGTTCGGGCCCGCAGCCGCGCCAACGCAGCTGGGAGGCTACAGCTGCAAGCAGAAGGACCGGAAAAGGGTTCAGGGCTTACCTGGTCCCTTTTTTTAAGGGTTTGGGGCTTAGGGTTTAGGGTTTTCGGGTTTAGGGTTTAGGGTTTTGGGGTTTAGGGGTTTAGGGTTTAGGGTTTAGGGGCTTACCTGGACCCCAAAGAACCTGCCTTTATAGGGTTCCTTACTATGATTTCTTTATATAAGCCCTTAAAAAGGTAGGTTTTTCAGGGTTCAGGGCTTAGGGCTCAGGGTTTAGGATTTAGGGCTTAGGTTGGTGTAGGGTTTGGGGTTTAGGGCCTTAAGGGTTTAGGGTAAGGTAAGGGTTCCGTTAAACGGGGTCCTGTTAAGGGCTCCTGGAAGGGATCCTTCCTCAATCTAGGACATTTTCAGGTGGGTAGTTACACTTATAGGAGCCTTATAATACTTATAGAAGGTCTATATACCTTATAGAAGCCTTATAGAAGCCCTATATACCCTAAACTCCCCACCTGTCCCTTTAACTCAAGGTTTGGGGGAGATATTTTAGGCTGCTAGGTGACCGGTTTGGGTTTAGGGTTTAGGGTTTAGTTAGGTGACCGGTTTGGGGTTTTAGGACTATCGGGAAAGGAGGTTCTTGCGTCGCTGGGGGCTCTTTGTTTGACAGCGCGAGCGCACACGCTTTTGCTGGTGCCTTTTGGTATGGGTTTGGGGGTCGTATATAAGGAAACCCTAAACCCTAAGCCC
>CAJNJA010071742.1:0-11160 GCA_905231915.1 Symbiodinium necroappetens | reverse complement strand
CCCTAAACCCTAAACCCCTATACAGCTAAACTGCATGACACTAAAAATCGCCTCCCTGAGCCCTAGACCCTAATTTAGGGGTTTCGGGTTTAGGGTTTAGATATAGTGGCCCTAGAAAACCGTGGATTTTTTGTAGATAAGGGTGGGGTTTGCCGGTGTTTCCAACCGTGTGGGGTCTTCTTTTGTCTGCAGGGTTTACGTGCATGAGGGGCAGAGCTGATAACTTTGAATGTAGGTTTCGGATGTTGGGTTCGGGGTTTGGGTTGATGACGGCTTTTCAGGATACATTTTTGCAGTCTTGCGGTTTGGGGTTCAGGGATGTCGGATGCCGGGTCGGAAGTGTCGGGTATGCAAGGGCAGTATTTGGAGCCCGCAGCGGGAAGCAAGGCTCGTCGGCGGGAGCGTCTGCAGAAGCCGCACCGACGGGTAGTTGCAGATGGCAGGTCCAAGGCAAGTCTCTCCAGTTTTAGGGTTTTAGGGTTTACGGCGGTTTAGGGGTCAGGTTTTGAAGATAAACTCGGAGGCGCAAGTCAGGTTGCGGGTCTAAGCGTGAGGAGCCGAACGCATAGATGAGGAAGAACTCATTGCTGCTTTCGTCTGCGAAGTAACCCGAGCACAGAACAGAAGGGAGCAAACGTATGAAAGTCAATGCAGCGCAGCTGGTGGAGCCCGTTTGGAGTCAGCAGAACGCATCCACTTTCTCACAGCTGCCCAGGCGTGCCTGCTAGCGTTGAGACACGATGAAGCATACATGCCGCG
Source organism: Symbiodinium necroappetens (assembly GCA_905231915.1). NCBI lineage: Eukaryota > Dinophyceae > Suessiales > Symbiodiniaceae > Symbiodinium > Symbiodinium necroappetens. The sequence continues at coordinate 10,401 of CAJNJA010071742.1, read as the reverse complement.
TTGATCCCGAAGCTGCCCCACACCTATTCCCCTGATTGCCCCGCGGCCCGCGGCTCTTTCAACAACCCTGTAAGCTCAAGCCTTCACCCCCAAACCCTAAAACCCTAACAAGCCCTCAACCCTCCTTCGAAGCCTTCCAGACCTCAACATCCAAACGGCTGAAATCTGAGGCCCTAAACTCAGCGCCCCACCGGCCATAAACCCCTACACCAAACCCTAAACCCTTTAATTACACCAAAATCTAAACCCTAAACCGGAAAACCCTAAACCAGAAACTCTAAAACCCTAAACCCTAAAGCCCTAAACCCTAAAACCCGAAAGCCCTAAATCCTTAAACCCCCTAAAACCCTAAACCCTTAACCCTAAAACCCTAAAACCCTAAACCCTAAACCCTAAAACCCTAAACCCTAAACCCTAAAACCCCATACTCCAAACATCTGAAGCCCGGAGCCCTCCTCGGAGGACGAAGAGGCAGCCGGAAGTGAATACCGCGGCAGAAACGGACGTTCAAAGTAGTAGAGTATAGTCTAGTATAGTCTAGTCTAGTCTAGTCTAGTCTAGTCTAGTATAGTATAGTATAGTATAGTATATCATAGTATATTATAGTATATTATAGTATAGTCTAGTATAGTATAGTATAGTATATAGTATAGCACAGTATAGTATAGTATCGTACGGTATAGTATAGTAGAGTCTAGCATCGTATAGTATAGTATAGAATTAGTATAGCCTAGTATAGTATAGTACAGTATAGTCCAGTCTAACATATTGGTAAACGTTCGGGGATGTACGTAAACACGAGAATTGCTACCTTGCGTTCTAACCCTGCTTGCTACGTCCTCTGATCCTTCAAGTTAGCGCATCCTTGCAGCTGATAAAGGTCCTGGGTCTCAGACGTTTTGTTGCCTTAAAGACGAAATGAACCCTAAAAGGGTTTAAGGATCATATACTATGTAGGGATTCATAGTATCAGGGTACATAGGGCCCCCCCTTACTTTTAAGGGTCATGTGGTCCTTAAGGTGTAGAGCTTTAGACAGAAAGGTCAGGCTCAGAGGCCCCGTGGGTTGTTCCAAGCGTCCTTCTAGGGTTTTGCTGTTTCATCGTAACGGATTGTAACGTTCTTTGAGGGATTTAGAGTTTCGGGTTTAGGGTTTAGGGTTCGGCGTTTCGAGTTTGGAGGTACGTATTTCGGTGCAGGAGTCAAGTTTGAGGGTTCAGGAGTCAAGGTTTAGGAGCATGACGGAAGCGTTTGCCATTCCGAAGGTTTAAAGACAGGGCTTCCGGGATCGGGCTCAGGGTTCGGGGTTAAGGGTGTTTCACAGGCTTGTAGGGTTTGGGGTTTAGACCCTAAACCCGATAAACCCTAAAACCCTAAGCCCTAAAACTCTGAGCCCTAAACCCTAAAACCCTAAACCCTAAAAGCCTAAGCCCTAAACCCCAAAACCCTAAACCCCTAAACCTCGAAACCCTAAACCCTAAAGCCCTAAACCCTAAAAGCTCTAAACCCTAAACCCTAAAACCCTAAACCCTGAACCCTGGAGATTCTAATGGATCTGCGAGTACAGCAGCGACAACACCCCCAAACCGACTTCTCTTGGTGCACAAATCTCGAAAATCACAGCAGAAGTCTGAAAGTTGGAAACCCAATAGCCTGAAATCCTTAAGAGTAGCTATCATTGTATAGGGAATCCCAGCACGAATTGTCCTTAATCCGGTTTCCAACTCTTGGGAGTTTACTATACCTCAGCCCAGATTCGGGTGTTCAGGTTTTGACGGTGAAGCACTTAGATTTGAGGCCCACGCCCCCAAAACCCAAACCCTAAGCCCAAAACGCCCGGAATCCTTAACCCACCCCCCAAACCCCTGAAACCCCAAGCCCTAAACCCCCAATTAAAAATAACTGCTTGGAGTTTTTCGCAGTCTGGGGGTTTAGAATTTAGTCTTGGGGTTTTCTGGTCTTTTTTGCTACAATTTTACAATTTTTTGTTATGATAAATCGCAATAAGATTAGAAAATGGATCATTTTAAACATAGCCCCAACAGGGAGCGCCAGGTTTGGGGAAGCACAGGGTTTAGGTTTGAGGTTTCGGTGCAGCACGGCAGGCGAACGAAGCTAACGGCTTCTACCAGGATGCGGGGGCCTCAAACCTAATATGTGCTAGACTCGACCTTACCATAGGGTTTAGGGTTTTAGGGTTTAGGGTTTTCAGGTTTATCCTATCAAGCCAACCATAGCTATCATGAGCCCTAGACTAGCACCCGTGAACCCTAATCTTTTAATTCTGCGCACGGCTGTTGGTGAACCCTAGACAAAACGCCTGAACCCTAAACCTGTAATACTTGTTTGGCGGGATGAGCCCGCGACTTGACATTCCAGAATTCCGAGGGGCAGGTTGCAGGGCTGCTGTAGGAGCTCGCGGAATCAGAACCTATTTCTAGTGCGAACTGTGACTTTTATGTCTCTATCCATTGTATACATGAAAGTACATCTATGCAACGACGACAACAACAACAGTACGTCTCTCTGCTTCTACATTTATAGCCCAGATCTATATTATGTAGTGTAGTAGATTCCCTGCAAGTGTCAAGCCCGACCTCGCAGCCTATGGTGCCCACCGCGCACGAGCAACGGAACAGCAAGTTGTGCCAGTATCGAGTTATAGTTTTTCGGGATCAAGGGTGATGAGTCCGGGGTTTAGGGGCAAGAGTTTTTGGGCGTGTAGGGTTTACGGGTTAACGCTTAGGGTTCCAGTCTTTACTGATTTGACACTACGAGCCGCTGACCACTGCAATTTTCTACACACTCGGCTTCGACTCATTGTATAGTAAGTACCATCATGGCCACCAGTAGTTGCCAGACCTCCACTGCAAGTACCACTACTGCGAAGTACACCTGCTTCCTCTCCACTACAGTTGCTGCTGCTGCTCCGCTTGCTCCCACTCCCAATCAATGCCACTACTACCACAACGACGACGCCCACCACCACCACCACCACTGGTGATTGCTGCTGCCACTGCTGCTACTACAACTACTACCACGACGGCAACTACTACTGCTACTACTTTCTGCTTCTATTTTGTTGTATCTATTGCCCCACTATTACGACCACGACTACTTTTACGACGACGACGACTACTACTACTCCCACGACGATGACTACCATTAAAACTTCTACTGCTCCTGCTGTTATTCCACAGGAATCGGGGATAGCAGATGTGCAGCAGGCTGAACCAGAATCTATGCCAGAGGCTCACTCCGCAACCTGTCATCAGGACACACAGCTCGCTGCACGCCTTATGCTTGGTCCGAAACTCCTAAGCCCGTTCGACCCTTACTGGCTGATCCCTACAAACAGCCCTTCAGCTCTCGAAGCTCACGGTAAGCTGCCCGGCCCCTAAGCTCTAATGTCCACACCCGAACGTTCGAGAAACTGAGCCCTACGCCCCAACCCTGGCTACGTCACACACAAACCCACAACTCCAAATCTTAAAGCCACCGAACATACCATTAGGGTTTAGGGTTTAGGGGTTCTTTGTCCAATATGGAATTTAGGTGGAATTTGGGTTCCTATCTACTATCTAATATAGAATTTGTAGGGATTCTACTGTAGACTCAGGCTGGCAGCGCAGAAGGACGGGGGTCTCGCTCGTTGAGTGAGTTTTTGTTACTTCGTGTCTGATGAGCCGCAGACTCCAAAACCCTAAACCCCTAGGGTTGAGTTGCATCTGGCAAAGGCGGTTTGGTGTTCAAAGCTTCGGGCAGTGAGGGCTTTTGGCCTATTGAGATATTTTGGGGGGTTTAAGGGTTTGGGGTTAGTTGTGTTGGCGGTTTATGGACTCAGGTTGGGTTTCAGGTTCGAAGTACTTTAGAGTTCAGGGTTTTCAGGTTTAGGGATCGGGAGTTTAGGGTTTTCAGGTTTAGGGATCGAAAGTTGAGGGAAGTTCTGGGTTTAAGGGTTCAGGGATCATGAATGCAGAATTCTGGCCAGCTCTGCTGCAGAGCATTCGCAAGCACTACCGACTGCACCGCATCGCAACCCAGAGAGAGCGAGGCTTGGATCAAACGAGTAGCTGTGCTATGGCATAAGCACCTACTTCCTGAACTCTAAGCCTATTAAGCACTAAACCCTAAGCCTTCCAACTCCTAAACCTGGAAACCCGAAATCCTGAACCCTCGAGTCCCTAAAAGCTCCATTCTTGGCATCGCATCAGCCCGCACTGCAACACCCCTTCCGGCCCGGTGGCGAGGAGAGGACGAGCCGCAACCTCGCCCGTTGCCCGAGGCCTGATGTCAGATGGTGGCGATGAGAAACAGGATGAGTTTAGGGTTACTGGCAATGATCCTGATGGTGGTGACTGAGTGTATGTGTGTGTGTGTTGTGGGTGGAAGTCCGGGTGCAGTGTGGTTCTTGTCCAGGAAGATGTTGATGGGGGTGATGAGGATACTCAGGATCCTCATGGCACAATAGGTGTTTGCGTTTTGATGTGGATCTCTGTCTTGTTGTTGACGGTGCCTGCAGCTAGCATGTAATGTAATGTACCAGCTCTGGCTTGAGGGGAATACGGTCCTAGACAAGAAAGTCCCTAGCCCTAACCAGCTGGGGTTTAGGGGTTTGGGGTTTATACTGCCAGACTGCAAGAGGCTTGGATGCAAAAGGATTTACGGTTAGATCCCCGTAAGTCCATGGCTCTTTCAAGCCCCGAATGCACGCCCACGCCCCGCCTTTTGAATTTTCTACGGAGAGCGTCGAAAGCCCTGAAGCCTAAACCTGAAACCCTGCCAAGCTTCCGAAGTCATCTTCAAGGACGACATGACTAGGTCTGGAGGTGGGAAGGCCTGTCGGTCGGAGGTCTACAAGTAGGGCAAAGGTTTGGGGCTCAGGGGTGTTGTTGCATGTGTAGGTTTTGGTTTTTGGGGTGTGGCTTTTATAGGCTGTATAGGGTCTGAGTCTAAGGGCAAAAGCTGACGCCGCCCTCCGCATGCACGGCCCGTGTTACAGCTTCGAGTTTTTTAACGACATGGAAGCCCCACCAGCCACCAGATGCTCTACAAGTCCTGAAAACCCTCAAAGCCCAACAACAACAAGCACAACCCTGAGCCCACAAGCTACAAGAACTACAGCACCCCTCAACACCCCGAAGTCTTCAGGCAAGTACTCTTAAACCTGACTTCCCGTCTTAGATCTGAAGCTCAAGAGGAGCACTGAAGCCTTTTCGATGCCGCCCGAAAGCCCGAACCCCCAAGCCCTTAAACACTGCGACACCGGAAGCCCCAAACCCCACAACCCTTAACTCTAAAGCCCGGAGACTTAAACCTGGAACCCTCAAAGAGCCCATATACTATGCTGTGTATAGAACTAAAAACCTACAAGCATCCCCTTATTATGCCCATGTTGACCTAGAAACCATAAACGGTTTCCTAATAGCACGGCATATATAGAACCCTGATAGTCTAAAGCTTTACTGATCCCCTCTGCGGAGCGTTGGAAGCTTCTACGTGCGCCGGACTCTGTCGGGCCCGTCCCTCATGGGTGGGCGACTTTCCTATGAGAGCCCCGCTGCTTGGCCTAAACCTTACATCCCTAAACCCCTGAACCCTAAAACCCTAAACCCCTAAACCCTAAACCCGATGCTTGGCCGGTTTGGTTTAGGGTTTGGGATTTAGGGTTTCGGGTTTTCAGGGCCCCGATGAAGGGAGGTTTAAGATATGTAGGTAGTTTAGGGTCCTTGTTATAAGGGTGCCGTACTATACTGGGTACCCAAAAAACCCTGAATCCTAATCCCCGAAACCTTGAATCCTGATCCCCTAAATCCAAAATCCCTCAGCCCTAAACCCTAAACCCCAGAACTGCGGATCCTGGGCCCGAACACGTGAAGCCGGAATTCTGAAGCCGTGAGCTTTGACAGAAAGCTGAGGACTACGAGCCACTGCTGGACACCCTGGTGTTGCGGAAGGGGAAGGCGTGAGAAGAGTTGGTGTTTCGTTTCTTTATAGTACAGGAAGTTGAAGAGCTGCTATTGATTTTTTGTTTATTTGTTTATTTTATTTTGTTTATTATTTATTTATTTATAAATGTATTTACAAGTCCGAGTCTTGAGGGCAGTCAGTTTTGAGGGCATTCCGAAGGTGTGGCTTCTGGCACAGAGTGGCCTTTTAGGTTCAGGCTTGTCCCTCAGCACTCAACCCCTGAACCCCAACAAAAGCAAGCTCTTCTGCTGGAGTGTTAGAATCATAGGCTTTGGGGTTTAGGGTTTAGGGTTATGGCTTCGAAAGGAAAGTAACTGTTGCTGCAGGTAACTACACAATCACAATAAAGGTACTCGAAACCGTACTTAGTCCCTACATAAAAAAGTGTCCATGAGCCTTCAAGCACACCCTTAGCACTGAGTACATAAGCCCTACACCCTAGACCCAACGCCCTAATCACCCCAGTCAGAGTTCGCTACCGACCTTTGAACTCTGAAGCCTAACTCCCAAACCCTGCAAACCCATAGTGAGCCCTTGAAAGCCTGAAACATGCCCTTCAAAGTATATCGCCTGGGCCTAGGCAAGCTAAGTTCTACAAAGCCCTAAACCCACGACTCTGATGCACACCTCTTAAGAACCGCATCTCTCAAGGCTTCGAACTACAGCTCCTAGACTAGCAGCACTTAAGATCCTGAACCCCAAACCCTAAAACCGGTTTAGGGTTTAGGAGTTGCCCTAATTCAACGCTGAAGCTGCAAAACCCGGACCTAAGCCGTAGAAGCCCTAAGCACCCTAAACCCTAAACCCTAAACCCTAAACCCTAAACCCTAAACCCTAAACCCAAGTCAGGGCATCCACAAGGCGGATCTGATCCGTGCGCGAGGTGCCCCGTGGAGAAACGCTGGGGCTCTTGCAATCATGAGCATACCCATAGGCTCCTAAGTAGTTCCTTTTTGGGGTTCATATTTAGAATCCTTTGAGGCAATCCCAAAAAGGAACTACTAAGGAGCCTATGGGTAACCCTAAACCCTAAAACCCTAAACCCTATAGCCCTACGTCCTAAACCCTAAAACTCCAAGACCCTAAACCCTGAAACCCTAAACCCTAAAGCCCTAAACCCTAAACCGTAAGGGATTTAGAGTTTGGTTACCATGAAAAGAACGGTGGCCTTTTTCGGGTTTGGGGTTTTGGGGTCTCCCCAGGGTCTTGAAATTTCTGTGGCAACATTGGGATATAGGGTTTACTCATAGGCTCCTTAGTAGTTCCTCTTTGGGATGACTTTATAGGGTCCTAAGTATATACCACAAAAAGGAACTACTAAGGAGCCTATGGGTAAGACGGTTCTCTAGACGGTCTCACAGGGTCCCTGGGACGGCTTTGTAGGGAGCCCCGGCTCTCAAAAGGGTCGGGTTTCGCATGCGTTTCGCCTGGCGCAGCCCTTACAAGGAAAGCCCTAAAACCTAAACCCTCAACCCTAAAACCCTAAACTCTCCGCCCCTGAGCCCTCAACCCTAAAACCCCAAGCCCACACCCCTAAGCCCTCAACCCTACAGCCCTAAGCCCTACATCCCGAAACCCCTAAACCTGGGTAAGGGTGAGAAGTTTGTGTCCGAAAAACGGAAGTCACCAGACCTCCTAAATAAGTAGGTAGGCTTTGTCAGGTAGGGTTTCAGGGGCTCTGTGTCTAGGGCTTTTTTGGACCTGTATGAGCCCTGCAAGGTCGAGGGTATGGGGCTTAGGGCTTTAGGGCAGTATGAGATTTAGGGGTTTTAGGTTTTGGGGGGCGCGTTTACGGGGTTCCAAAAGGTTCTTAAGGGTTCTTAAGGGTTCTTCTGGGATTAGCGACACAGTTCCCCTGATCAACTTACTTGGGTTCACATCAAGGATCCGATTGTCATAGTCCGGAAATTAAAGGGGCATTTGGCTGGTTGAGAAGAGGTCGGTCTCAGGGTCTTATGCCGTGCGGTTCTGAGTGCGTAGAGCTTAAGAGGGCTCCTGTGGCCTCTGCTGGCAGGAGAGCCCCTCCAATCGGTCTACCGCCTGGTGAAACCAGTAGGCCTACGATGAGAGCTTGAGCTCTGGATTCAGGTTAAGGTGTGGAGGACTCTCAGTTGGGCCTGCGCGAAATAGAAAAATATAACTCACAGGTTCTAGGATTCAGGGCGTTGTTCGCAATTTGGGGCTTCTGTTGGCTTTGTTTCAGGGGGCGGGGTTGATGAAAGCTCTTAGTGGCAACATGATTTTTTGGAGATGTTTGGGGTAATTGTGGAGGAAAAGAGTCAGTGAATAGTGTGCATGTACATGTTGTACCCAACAACTCTCTAATTAGGAGAGTCCAGAAGTTGTCATATACGATCCCTGCGACATGCTAGGGCTTGGGGTTTATGGTGTAGCAAGGATTGGGAGGGGGGGGGGGGCGCATCCGCTCCGGGTAGGGGGGTGGGGGGGGAGGAGAGGCAGAGGGGGGGGGGAGAGGGGTCCCCCGCGTCCGCTCCTTCCGTCCTTTGCCTCCCCACTAACGGTTCAGCTTCTGAGTAGGTGTTGGTGTTGGTGTTTAGCTGTTCAGGAACTGAGCCCCTAAACCCCTAACCCAAAACCCCCAAAACCCTAAACCCTGAACCCAAACCCTAAACCCTAAACCCTAACCTAAAAACCCTGAACCCCTAAACCCTGAACCATCTGGCTGGGTAGTTCTCTAAATTATGGTCCCTTTTTTTGGGTCCCCAATGTAGTACGGCACCCTTATAACAAGGACCCCTCAACAGGGACCCTAATTTGGAAAATTACCCATCTAAGCCCTAAATCGTAAAAACCCTAAACCTCCTAAACCTCCCAAACCCCCTACACCCTCAACAATCTAAAGCCCTAAATCCTCAAACCCTTAAGGCCCAGACCCCCCCAAAGCCTGACTCTCTCCGTATGCAGGCAAGGGCGCCTTCGGCGTGGTGTACGATGCCAAGGACACGAAGTCTGGCCAGGCCGTCGTGTGCAAGGCAGGACCAATTTTAGGTATCCTTGGGATCATGGGTTTAGGGGTGTATTGGGGTTTAGGCTTTAGGGGTGTATTGGGGTTTAGGGTTTAGGGGTGTATTGGGGTTCAGGCTTTAGGGTTTGGCGGAGTAAGGTTTTAGGGTTTAGGCTTTAGGATTTATAATTATAGGGTTTAGGGGTGTAGGGGTGTAGGGTTTATGGGGAGTGTCGGGTTCAGGGTTTACCTAAGAGGGATCTACGCATGAAGCTGGATGTGTCTGGGGTTCCGGGTTTAGGGTTCAGGGTATCATGTATCTCTACGGGGCGGGGGGGGGCGGGGGTCAGCAGCTTTTGGGGTGCCGCTGCGCAGCCAAGTTGAGATACCAGCTTGTTTGAAGTAGGGAGGCTTCGCAAAAGAACGCCTATGCACGACCACATTGGGGTGGCACGGGCCGGAACGCGATGGACCTTAGACCCTAAACCCTAAACCCTTTCAAGTATCGCATAACCTACTTAGCTAGGCCCCTGAAATCATACACAGTCCGTTGAAAAGCCTTACAGATCCGTCATAAAGCCTCTTAGGTAGCACTGTTATAAGTCTTGTAAGCACCTTCTTCTCGGCTCTATCTCCGTAAGAACTAATCGCCACAAGAAACGACTAAACCCTAAGCCTAAATCCCTAGCAGCCGCCATCAACATATCAAACTTTCACCAGCAGTCGCAAACAGCCCAGAAATCCGAACCGTCACCAGCAAGTAACCTAAAACCTCCTTAAACCCCTAAACCCGCAGCAACAAACCCCTAAACCCGAAACCCTTTAACCCCACCCTAAACAATAAACCAAAGCTCTAAAACCCTAAACCCCTAAACCCCTAAAGCCTGAACCCTTTAACCCTATACAGTAAACCCCTAAACCCTAAACCCTCTAACCCTTTAACCCTATACAATAAACCCATCTCAGCTGAGCTCAGGTCATCTCGAAGGAGGCCACACGCAACCACAACGCCATTCGAAATGAGCCCTTGGTGACATTTGTTCAAGGTCTAGCGCTTTAGGCTTTTAGGGCTGAGGGGCTTAGGGTTTGGGGTCTTGGGTTTAGGGTCTAGGGTTTAGGGCTCAGGGTTTAGGGTTCAGGTTTTAGGGTTTAGGGTTTAGGTTCTAGGGTTTAGGGTTCAGGGTTTAGTGTTTAGGGTGGCTGGCCGGGTGGTTGTTAGGGAGCCGAAGAGAATACAGGATTGCTCATGGTCTTCTAGGTCCCACAGGCAAGGGGGTTTGGAAAAAGGCTTCAGCTACCCCTAAGGGTCCATGTACTCATATAGTATATATTTGCCCCCAATGTACCTATATAGGGACTACTTTAAGGCCAAAGTATATACTATATGGGTACACGGACCCTAAACCCTAAACCCTAAACCCTATTGGCGCTAGGACTCGTGGAGCTCAGCTCTTCAGCTCTTTCCAC
>CAJNJA010071731.1:14047-22086 GCA_905231915.1 Symbiodinium necroappetens | reverse complement strand
GTTTAGGGTTTAGGGGATTTGTTTCTGGGACTTAAGCGAGTGCCTTGAGGGTTGCTAGAAGGTTTCAAGATCGATTTCGGGTGAGAGGGCGTTGAGACCGTAAGGGCAGTGTTGTAGCATTTTGCATTATCGTATTTTAAGTTTGAACTTTTTCTGAACTCATATCATGGCAGACAGGCACGGAGCCTACGAAGAGCGACTCTCCCTAAACCCTAGACCCCTAACTCCCAAACCCTAAACCCTAAACCCCTAAGTCCCGGACCCTAAGCCCTTCTTGTTGCTCCTACTCTTCATGTCAGGACTGCGACTCGCCGGGTCGAGGCGGGTTTAGGGTTGAGGGTTTAGGGGTGAAGCTACGACAAGAGTTGATGAGGTTTAGGGTTCAGGGTTTCGGGTTTAGGGCATAGGGCATAGGTATATCCCCCCCCCCCCCCCCCCCTGGTTCGGGGCATCATGCTAGAACGGCGAGTGTAGCGGCCTGAGGAAGTGTGTTCCCTCTGATTGTTGGAGTGAGATTTACCCCAGAACCTATGCATTCAGGCCCCTATATGGATCACCTTGAGTCCAGATGCCTTGGCCTAGCTGCATGCCGTAGTACTTGATATTTGCAAGAAAGCAGAGAACAGCGCTCTCCTTTTGCGGCTGGATAGGTCCGGTGCTTGCTGCAGGTCCCGACATCCCAAACCCCTGACTTGCTCAATCTCGCTAGCACCGATGCTTTGATTTCCCGTTCTTTGTTCACCCAACATGTACGCACTTCAGGAGTCCCGGACGTATCTTTTGGGACCCTCAGAGGAATACGGATGTGAGTGCGGCATTGTTCCTGTGATCCAGGGCTTTCTAGGATTTAGGGGTCGTACTTAGAGGCCATACCTATAGTCTCCATTGTAGTTGCTTTTTTCGGGTTGCCTTTCAGGACCCTCAATATAAAGTTGGTTAAGCCAAGCAAAGGAAGTACGATGGAGACTATAGGAATTATGTGCGGGTCTCTTATCGGCTTTCTTCAGCTCCCACATAGTTAACTGGGTTTCTAGGCGAGAACGAAGAAACCCTAAGCGGGAAAAGCCCTAAACCCGTGGGGTCTACGACCACCCAAAACTCCACAGCCAGACTGGAACCACAAAAAGCTCTGAAGCGCTAAACCCAACACCCTAAACCCAATCTTAAGTTGTCGAGCTTCCTTCAAGGTCCCTATAAGCGCCTAATTTAATCCCTTGGAGGTGCGGGTGGGGGATGCCAGCCGCCTCGTGCAGACGCTGGCAAAAGCCGCAGAGGCCGAAATTGACCTTTTAAAGACTAGATTGGTGGTTCTCTAAATTGGCGTCCCTTTTCGGTCCCCAGAAGTAGCACGGCGCCTTTATAAAAAAGACCTTAGAGAACTACCTAGGTTCACTCAGACCTGCGCTGTTAATCTGATTCTGTTTGTGGGGTTCAGGGTTTGTATGGCTCTAGAGCTATTTGAGGCCTTGGGGCTTCGGAGATTTGAGAGTGCCGGGGAGATAAGGCGACCTAAACCCTAAACCCTAAATCCCAAACCCTGAACTCTAAACCCTAAACCGCTGTGTAGCCCCTGTTGCGGTTTGGTGTTCGGGGAGTTTCGGGTGCAGGACCTGAGGCCGTGAGAGCCGGCATATCGCGTGATCCAGAGACGGCTGTAGAGACAGAAACGGCGAACATAGGGGCCTAGGGTTGAGGGTTTATAGGGTTTAGGGGCCTAAATAATTACCAATACTACCTATACTATTTTGGCGGCTCCGTAACTTAATTTATAGTATAATATACCCCCAAACCCTACTCCAATTATTAAGGTTCCTATATTAGATGTGCAGGAACGCAGAATTGAAATTAGGAGTACGAGCAGTAGCGACACAACACCACTGACAAAAAAAGAGGAGCTAAACCCTAAACTCGAAACCCATAAGGCCGAAACAAGCGGTCACGACTGTAGCAGGAGTCATACGAAGGAGGAGTCCTAAGGGTCTTCAAGCATAACCCATCCCCTCCCGAAGCACTGGAATCGAGAAGCCTAAATAATTACAAATATTATTCCTTAGGGTACCTTATCAGAACTCTCCTTGTGCAGAGCCCAAAACCCTGTTCCAATTATCATTAAGACCCCGACATTTAGCCTGGAAGCTTCGCAGAGGCCTCTGCTGAGCGATTCGATTTGCTCCACCTAGATGCGGCATCTAGACTCATGCAGCCATGTACCTGTAGTCTCCATTGTAGTTCGTTTTTCTGGTTTAACCAATTCTATATTCAGGATCCGCAAAGGACCCCCCCCCCCCCGGCCTCCACCAACCAAAAAAATGAACTACGACGGAGACTATGGGTGGATTCAAGCTCTAGAGGGCTTGGCGTTTACTGCTCTGATGGTTCGGGGCATCCTCCTTTCAACACAGCTCCAAGAAGAGCGCCCTGAATCGATAGGCCAACACCTAAGCCTACCACTCGGGCTGCCCCCTACACCCTAAACTCCTAAAGCCCTCGTTTGTGACGGTCTTGGCGCTTGAGGCTGAGGATTTCGGATATCGAGCCTCAAACACAAAGCCAGGGCTCAGTAGACATACTTGCCCTGGAAGAAACCTTCTGCAATCGTTGCTTTCCAAACCCGCGAATTGCAAGCAGGTCTGCTCGGGTCTTGGATACAGGGTGGCGTAGGGTGTGTAAGCCGACCTTTGATTGAACCACTTTCTGGTGTGGACAAGGGGTGCTAGATTCTCTGCCTCTTGCAAAAGGATTCCTGGCAGACCCTCCGTAGACATCTCTGGGTACAGAACTCCTCGACATCACGGCACTTCGATGACATGTGGTTGAGGGTTTCGAGCATTTCGGATTTCAGTCATTCAGGCTTTGGGATTGAGGAATTCTGGTTTGATGATTTGGTCAACTTCTGAGCTAGGAATGGGGGCAAAGACACGTCAAGCTTCAAGACTATCCTCTATGTTACTTGATACCCATGAATAAACGTGGCCCTGAATGCAAGCATTCGTCGGTTGAAGAACGTTGGGCAGCAAGACAAAACCCCGAACCCTAAACCCTGAAATCTCGAACCTTCGCCCCTACACTCCCAGGACATCAAGAACTATGGATATTACCTCGACCTTTGCTTGCGTGTCTCGGGGGCACATTGGCCACTTGTCATTCCTGTGCTTTTCAGAAAGAAGGTTCTGGTTCTGTGGTGCCTATGTGTAGAGAGAGATATATCGCATATATATATATACACACATATCTATTGATGTATGTTTATTTCATATATATATATATATTCATGGGATCCCGGGGGTCCTTATTCCTGAAGCTCCTGTTTGAATTTAGGGGCAACTGGAGGCCAGAGAGGTCAGTGCAGGTATCTTGGCGAAGTGGAGCTGCTGTGCTCCTTTTTACGTCCCGGCTAAGGGTTCGGGATGTCTATGTTCTAGGGTTTAGGGTTTAGGGTTTAGATCCCCCGTCATCAACATCATGCCTGTGCAGTCCTTCTGTTCTGGCTTTGCAGAGATTAGGATCTTTCTCTACGGGACTGAAGCCTTTATCGAGCTAGGGTTTAGCGCTGCATGGGTATTCGCCTTAATATGGTGCTGCTTTGATTTGCATCGTTCAGGTGAGTGAACATTTCCACAGGCAGCAGGGATTTGTAGTAGCATACGGAAAATCGGAAGGTGAGCTTGAAACTCTGCTCAGTTCAGCAAGATATCGCAATGCACCATTATGGTTGTTCCGCTTCCTAGTCTGTGGTGTGTCGGTGTTGTGCATGTGTGTGATTTTCTCCGGAGAGCGTGCACATGGTCAAATTCCAGGTGACTCTGTTCGTGCTGGTCCGCTCAGTGGCTTTCACTAGCGACTACGTAGCGCATGTTTCCCTCCGACGTGCACGGCAACTTTTCATTACGTGTCATGAGGGTTTGCCAAGCCACAAGAAGTCGTTGGAACATGCCGTGGTCAAGTTTTGCGCTCCTCAAGTGTGCTAAACTCATCAAGCCCGCGTTGAATATCCAAAGCTGTCAGTTCAAATTCAAGCACCAAACATCCGCTGCCTCGCATGACCGACTCGGCTTTGCAACATTCGGTTCAGCCTGATCAGGGGAGATCACTGAGACTTGTGGCACTTGCCATGTACTCGATGAACAATAGCTATAAACATGTCAGTAATCTCGTGAATTCGGTGAGAGCGGCTAACAGATCTCAACGGACCCGGACCATGTGATTCAACTCAGGCATTGTCACTGCCCTCGCCATCAACAGCAGCCTCCCATCATCACCTGGTAAGGCCCGCAACAAATGCTTACATAAATCCCTAAACCCTACACCCTAGATGCGGCTTCAAGCTCAAAGTCTCAGACTTCTTCGAAGGTTCCTCGCTTCTGTCGCCCAATGCAGTGATCCTTGCGGACAATGTCCTCTTCCGTGGGTCCGGCTCTAGGGGTGGCTCAGGGATTACGGGTTTTTGGGATTCCAGGTGTTTTTCGGTTGCCCGGGTTCAGGCGCTTAGGGCTGGTGAAGCTGGGCGCCTAAATACTTACCAATACTATTTTGGGGTTCCTTCTTGTTATAATTATAGGATAATGGGCCCCAAAACCCTATTTATTCTAATTATTCAGACCCCTATATTCGGTGCCTTGTTGGGGATTTCAGGTGTCAGTAGGGTTGGACATCGGACAGATATGACATGCACACGCAGAGCCGTGGCTTCGGTTCGCTCAACCTCTTCCACCGTAGTATTTCGTAAGCATCAACCTGGAACCGAAGCGAACACGTGTTTGACCTTGAACTGAATGTGTTTTGCATTTTATGTGGTTTGCACAACATGCTTGAGTTCATGCGTAGGGCTTCAGCTACAGGTCGATGACCTCGTGCTTCAGTGTCGTGGTGTGTTCCACAGGTCGGCGTTCCTTTGTTTGGGCTTGGTCGGAGGACGTCCTAGCAGCTTCATGCCAGTGTCATGTTGAACTGCAAAGCCTAAAGCCCAAACTTTACAGCAAGCCGAACCCTAAGGCACTAACCAATGCAAGACACGGGCCCTTAATCCAAGCCCTACAGCTGTACACACCAAGCCTCAAGCCCCACACCCTCCTTCCCAGAGCTCCCGCATTCCAAGCCAGAAAACCCTAACGTAGCCCCAGTCCCGCTGTGCGAAATCCCGAAACGGAACACTCAAGACTCAAGAGCCCCCTTAACCCAACCTTAGCCGTAAGCAGCATCCAAGCCCAAGTCCCTAAGTAAGCAAGTAAACACTTTATATTCCCAATCACCAAAGGTCCAAAAACCCTATAGACCTTCTGAGCATCAAGATCTTCCATCCCAGCTTCGCTTGATGGTCTCCTTTCCGAAGCATTACGGTGTAAGCGACTCAGGCTTTGTGATCTTTGAGATTTCAGGGTCTTAAGTCATGGGGCTTCGATCTTTGAACGCTTTTGCTTGTCCTATGATGTTCGTTGTTTCTGTAGGGTTTAGATGTCTCTACCATTCTGTCGTGTGTAAGGCTCTGAATCGCTTAGTCTTCGTCCCCGAAACCTAAAACCCTACCCCCTGACCCCTAAACCTGGAACCCGAAATCATCCCTATTCCACAACCCAGGCCCAAACCCCACGACTTAAAGCCCTCAGTCCCTGAAACCCTTAGCCCCTGCTGGAACCCAGAAAAGCCGAAAGGCCTGAGGCCCAAGAACTCGCACCCCACCCCTAAACCCTAAATCCTAACCCCTTAAACCCTAAATCCCACCCCCCCAGACGCCCCAACCCCTGTTATCCCCAACCACTAGACCCTAAACCTAAAGCAATTCCTTGGCTAGGCTCGTGGCCGATGCCAGCTTTCAGGGGGAAGGCCAACATCTGTCGGCTACAGTACCGGTTCTAGTAGGGACTCAGAGGATATGGGGATTTACAGGGGATTTTGGTAGGGCTATCGGTTTTTTACAGGGATGTCTGAGGGATCTTTATGGGGGATTTATCGGGTTATCGTCCAGGGATCGTGCTATTCTCAATGTTGTTCTTCCCGCATACTGTGACTGGCTCATAATCTTGAAGGCCACTGCCTTTACGGGCTTTTTCTTTTTACCAGGGGGGTTTAAAGTTTAGGGTTTTGGTGTTTTAGGCTTTTGGGAGTGTAGACCCTTACCTTAAACCTCCAACCCCAGACCCTTGCGTAACGATGTAGCTGTAATTCTGCTACAGATCCCGTCGAGTGTTACAAAGGAAAAGCTTGGCGAGACTGTCGCCGAGGTCTGGATCGTGGTGTTGTCACGTATGTGTTGTTGCTGCAGACCAAAGTCGCGACAGGGTTTTCTGAAGGCCGTTTGATGGGCTTGAGCTATCCCCTAAACTGGAACCGTAAATTAGTAAAGTCGCTATGCAGGTCGCTGGGGGCGAATTGTGCGAAGCTTGCGCGACTTCATCCGTGCGCGGTTGCAAGACGGTTCGGACACAGAAGGGGCTCCTTGGTTTGTGCATTGCAGTCTACGTCTAAGTTTTGCCAGCAAGAACTAGCAATAAGTAAGTAACAATGCAAAGTGCTGGCGGAAGCGTCACCAAACGAAAGCCGATGTCCTGCAAGAACAACTTCTGCAGAATCATAATGGTGTTGTAATGATAATCTACCTACTGAACAGAATATACTGAGTAGAATCTGTTACCGGTCGTGAACCAGTGGAACGTTTCGAGGATTCAGAAACAGCTAGCACCATTGTGGGTTGATGTTACGCAGGAGACTAGGATCGTGTCTACTGACGTGTAAGCGCTAGTAACTAGTCCTCCTGCACGAAAAGGTTCATCGCAGATACTAGCAGAGAATGTGGAAGGAGCCTTTATGCTCTGAGCGTTGTCATTATCGACGTTTCGGGATCCGGCGAGTTATTAGCTATTACGATCACTAAACACAACATGCTGTTGCCGGAATCGTCATCATCATCATCATCATCATTATCATCATCATCGTCATCAGCATCATTTCTGTCACCTTCGATTTTTCTACCGCAGCCACCGTACTGGTAGTGTTCATTGCATGAAGTCGGTGTGGTTTGAGTTTATTGTTTAGCGTGGTCTCTGCTTTGAGTGGCCCCCGAAAGTGGTGGCGCACGTTTGGACCCTGACCTGGGTGAAGGTTACACATGCCTTTGGTTTAGGGTTTAGGGTTTAGGAGGGAGAGGTGACATGTCAGTAAGGTTGCCAGCAGGATAGCAGTTCAAAGGAGTAGAGTTCAGGGGGGCCCTTTTGCAACCATGGAGTCCTCTTCCGCCGCAAAGGTGATTTTGCCAGAAGATGATGGCTTGGCGGTAATTTGGCGACGATGTCCTCAGTGAAGTCGATCAGGCTTGAACGAGCCCTTGGCCCATGCGTCGCTACGAAGGGCACTGCCAGGTCTATCACACGTGTATCACGCGGGGAAGCCTGGGCGCGATCACGGACAAGGCACATCTCCAGGATCGATGAGTGTACAGTATAGCCGATGCTGGCGGCCGCGTGCTCGAGTACTCAGGAACTCGGAGTGTGTCGCACGGATGACCTTGTGGAGCTCAAGGTTGGTTCCGCTCGTCATGACTTGATCTCCGCCTGCGATTCGATGGCGAAGACGAGGGCTCGGCTACAAAAAGTTCAACAGCGTTCATGTGAGTTTTCAGGATCGTTAGAGTCGTTAGAGCTTGCCTCCCGGTCTTGATCGTGCCCTTCGCGTCCGTACAATATGAAGCACCCACATGGTTGCATGCGTTGGCGTTTGGTGTTGATCCCTTGTAGAAACCGATCTTGCAGCGCACATTCTTGGAACCCTTATACAGTAACCCTGAACGGAACGACGAGATTGGTACTGCTACTACCTACTCTCGCGAGCGAAGGGCAGGGTGACTAAGCAGCATGGCACAATCTGTCGAACTCCATCGCGTTCATTAGGGATCCAGTGGTCGAGGAAGTGAGTCCGTCTAGAGAGATCTTCAACAGCACTCCTCAAGGTAGGGAACTACTCATGTGTTCATACACCTATATACGAGAAGGTTGATTGCAAGTCCTCTGCGGGTACGATTTGTTCCAAAGGATCGTCTCCATTTCTTG
>CAJNJA010071731.1:0-11453 GCA_905231915.1 Symbiodinium necroappetens | reverse complement strand
TGTCTATGTCTATGTCTATGTCTATCTATATGTCTGTCTATCTATCTATCTATCTATCTATCTATATGTCTATGCATCTGTCTATCTATCTACCTATCGTTCTATGTATTTATGTATGTATGTATCTACCTATCTATCTCCATCTATCTATTTAACTTATCTCTCTTTGTCTATCTATCTACCTATCTATCTATCTATCTATCTATCTATCTGTATACCTAACCATCTCTCTGTCTCTATCGATCTACCTACCTACTTCTGTATCTCTATCTCCATCTCTATCTCTGTCTGTCTCTCTCTCTCTCTCTCTGTCTCTATCTCTCTCTCTCTCTCTATCTCTCCGTCTGTCTGTCTGTCTGTCTGTCTTTGTTTTTGTATTTCTCTATCTAGCTATGTATTTATCTATCCATATATCTATCTATTTATCTCTCTCTCTCTCTCTCTCTCTTTCTTTATATCGTTCGACCTATATGCATACGTGTGCATATGTGAGTATTTATTCAGGCATACATGCATGAACAAATGAATGTATTTCCACAGGTCAGGTGTCTGTCCCACGCACAACATCTGCTTTGGGCTCTAGACCAGACCCAACACAACAAGCCATAAACCCTTATAACCCACCAAAAACTTCGGAACGTCTGGGAGTGCCTGCAATCGAGGTCCCCGTTTCCCCGAGCTCGGACCGGAAACAGTCCCAGTAGTGGATCCTATCTCTGGCACCCCAGCCCAGGATTTAGGGGTTTTGAAAAAGATTTTTCAGAACCCGAGTGAACCCCAACAGCTTTCATCCAATGGTCTGCGAAAGTGGAGAAGCATACAGACTGCGTAACTCCAAACCCGAAACCCGAAACGCTAAACCCTAAACCCTGAACCCTAAGCCTCAACGGCGCATTCCTTCCGGCAGGTTGGGGCTCAAAGCATCAGTCCCTTCATGCACCTTGCAGTCCCTGTTTGGGCATCTTATGCTGAGATTCCGACTACGCAGCATTTTCATAAGGATCTCTCGCAGAAGAAGTCAGTGTAAGGTCACGGAGCTGCAGCCGCAGATCATTTTTCAGTCATCCGCACCTATTTTGGCAGATGAGCTCCGGGACTGTGCAGACAGAACTGTCCTAGATTAAGGGCCCTTTTCGGGGATCATGACTGAACTTAGATTGCCCTGTGCCTCAAATCTTGAAACCGACTTAAGCACGCAAAGTACTAAAGTGAGTATTCTCGGATCCGGCATCTGGGATGGACCAAAGCTTCTCCGGATCAATCAGGCGCCAAGTGCCTATTTTGACACGAGTGCGGTTTGGGTCTTTTTGGGTTCAGGGTTTCGGGATTCGGGTATTGCGATTTTGGGATTAGGGTTGTAGATGGTCGGACTTTTTGTGGCGATGGAGCTCCAGTATTTCGTGACATCTGTTCCTGTCAAAGCGGTACGGTATAAGAGCACAACGTGCCCGAATGGCCTTAGGCCCTCAACCCTAACGGCCCTAACTACCCGTAGTTTAACTGCTGAGGCTCATACCACAGAAACTCCTTCAAGGCACAACCGCTTAGCTCAGCTCCTGAAACGAAGTTTGGTTGTAGAGGCCGGTGTTATGTCATTTTATAGGCTCATGCGCGACGGGTAACTTCTTTGTAAGTTGCTACAGCAGGGGATATAAAATGGGTGTAGACACATCACATGCACATACACACACACATATATACATATATATATATATATTATATGTATATGTATTTGTATATGTATATGTATATGTATACTGTATATACATATAAGCATTGTAGAGAACAGTCTTCTGTACCTGGGTGACTTAAGCTACATTCATGAACCAGAACCCAGCCGGAGGTGGGCCGGTGATGCCAGCAAGTGCCTTGACGTTCAGGGTCTGGATCCCAGCGATGGCAATGAACGCTACAAGCTGCTTGAACCTACGTAGTATCATGTAGTATGACATCGGATCTAGAAGCATGAACGCTTTCGGGCGAAGGTACAGAACGGATTTGCGAGTGAAGCAGGCTTCAGGGTTTAGGCTTAGTAGTCATATGCTTTGGGATACATGTGGTCTCGTCAACCACCTTTTTTTCATTTGGCTCCAACGGCCCCCTCTGTGTTCTTTTTGGGTGTAGGGTCCGCCGTTGAGGTTTAGGCTGCAGGGCTCAAGGTTTAGGGCCCACTTCTTAGTCGCGGAGTTTCCGGATGGTGAATGGCCAAGTTGTGGCACTGACATCTTTCAACAAGAGCGCCCATGAAGCCTTCTGGCACGGATGCCGTAGAGGCTAATCCGAAGCCTAAACCCGGAATTCTACACTTTGAAACGCCGAACTACACTGTAAGCCTTCAACCCCAAGGCCTGGCATAGTGAAGTGGCAAAACCAAACCGAGAACCGATATTGACCTTATATAAATCCTGTGAAGTCTTCGACTCTGAATCCGTCAAACCACAACCCCTGCAAGACGCATATGGCCTGTTGCACCCTTCACATGGGCTTATGGGTACAACGTACATAATTGGAGGGTCTAGAACCTCTGGACCCCAAACCCAAACCCTGGATGTAGTTTAGGGGTTAGGGACCCTTGACAAACCTAAACAACCCTAAACAGCCTTGAACCCTAAACCCCAAACCCTGGGTTTAGGGTTTAGGGTCTCGGGACCCCTAACCCTAAACTTTAAACTCCAATGCCGGGATTTCAGGCGGCAGCCCCCTGGTGGGCGCCCACGTGGGACTATGGGCATGCCGCGCGGACCATCCGAACCAGTGAGTGGCCCAGGAGATTGGCTCTGCTTGGGGTTCTGTAGGCTTACTTCTTGAACCAGCTTGTTGTGAAATTGGTGAGATTCCAGAAGATACTCTCAAATTGTGCTTGGTTCTCATTTAGCAGTGGAGGTCGCTCGTTTCGGATGATGACACAATCTTAAGCACTGGCAGGTAACCGAATATGGTTGACATTCCTCTTGCTTTCTGATTCTCCATGATTAGAATTGGGAATTCTCGGATCATTTTTCGATATTTGGTGTTCGCTTGGAAATTCGAAGGGAAATTCTGTTGGTATTCTCTGGATATGCTGGTGGAAGTGCTTTGCTTTTTGGTTTCGGGCTCGGGGTGGCCGTTTTGGTGCTTGGCGGACTTCATGGATCTTCCGGCTTTGGGGCGTGACACGTTGGGGGGCCGGATGTGTGTAAGCTGGGAGTGCAAACCTGTCTGTCAGATTCCTGTTCGGACCGTGTGCATCGCACCTCCTATAGAGCCCATAAGCCCAAGTAGCCCAAGCCTTTATTCATTCGACATCGTGTTTTCGATAAGGCAACTTGCGACTCCGAAATGCGTACTTCACCGACCACACTCGTTTTCGTAGCGTGCGCTGGCATGCCCTGCACCTTCACGATCACCCCACCTAAACCCTAAACCCCTAACCCTGAAACCCATAAAACAACTTGTGCAGCCCGAAGCTTTGTGCCCAAACGCCTGCCCTTTGCCGCCAATTTTAAGCAATTACACGCAGGCTTGCCATTATGTCATGTACATAGATAGAACCATGTGTGTGTGTATATATATATACATATAGGTATACTTGTGCACAGGCATGTACACACACACACACATATATATATATACATATGTATGTATGTATGTATGTATGTATGTATAGATAGATAGATAGATAGATAGATAGATAGAGGTATTCATTTATTTATTCCCCCCCTCCCCTCGCCCCAATGGTATCCCCGCTCCCCCCGTGGAACGGCTTCTACCTTGAGCTTGCGTGTGGAATGGTTGGGTGCTTTAGCTTAGGCCTTCTTACAATGGTTGTGCATGAGGTCATCTCGAACCCAAAACCCTAATCCCTAAACCCTCCCCCTCTGTGGAACGGCTGGGGCGGAGTTCCGTCACCCTCCCCCTGCCGCCTCTCTCTCTGGAGCAAGGGCTCCAGACCGCGTATTTGGGGTGGGGGGGGGGGGGTACCATCGGGGGTGCATATATATATATATATGCTATACATACACATATACATACAAACATACATACATGCATGCATACGTACATACATACATACAGTGTGACCTACTTTGGGGTGTAAAGCCCGTCAGTGCTACCTAATTTGAACCTTTTGGAGCTGCAGGGCTATCGCCGGCTTCCTCGTCTCCTCCAAGCCCGTTTAGAATCTATGTAGGTTGAGGGCTTAGGGTCTAGGGACGTAGGATTCTGTGTAGGGATCAGAAGATGGCCAGAATTATGCACGGTCCTCGCTAATTTACAGGCCCACGACCTAGGTTCACTTGTCCGGCACTTTTTCCCCTTTGAGCACTGATGATCTTTACGGCTAGTATCGTTTATAGTCTACGTAGTAAATTCTGTTCTCTGACAAAGGGTAGGCTATGACCCTTCAGGTAGAACAAATGGGCCTGACAGATTTCTCTCATTGTCCCTTGCCCCTGGACTGCCCCAATACAATCACAGAAGCCTTGGCAGAAGTATGTACACCTCGGCCTGTACATATTTGCCCGTGTTGTACCCTAAACCCGCAACCCCAAACCTAGAAGACCCCCCACCATCTTCCTAGCGGCTCAGGCAGTTTGCTTGGACGGAGGGGGATGGCAGGACGCCCCACACCCTGAGCGATAAAAACCCGAGAACCACTGCAACTGCGAACTTAGATCAGGGGCTTAGGTATATTATAGGTATCTTATAGTGGTGGTTTTACAGCAAATGTATGATAGGCAATGATAGGTAAATTAGTATTTTATAGTTGAAAATTAAGTTCTAGAGCCTTGAAGCCTGAAACTAAACCCTGAGCTTAGACTGATTTCAGGTCTAGGGTTTGCTCTTACAGCTCAGGGTTTTGAGGCCAAGGGGGCATTGTGGTTGGTGTTCGAGACGAAATGAGCTGAATAACTACAAATGCCAGGCTATTTAGGGATCGTGATACTCATAAACCCTATTCTAGAAATTAAGGCCTCTACATTCGGGTGTTGCACCTCTAAAGCTCGCAGTGTTTTGTCCGCAGTCAGGGCTTCGAGTCCTTGAGTGGGTATTGACAAAGAGAGGTGTCGGACGGGCCTGAAATATTTCGGCGAGTTACATGTTTGTCGGATCGGTTTTGGGATGTCGCTTCGGGTTGGTTTTCTGGGTTGATTTGGTGTCAGGCTTGTCTCAGGCGTTGTATGAGCCCAGAACCTCCACATCAAACCGCCCGAACTTATCCTTGGCTGGGAGTTCCTAAACTCTCAAGAATGAACCGGACAGACCTGTAGAAACCCTTGACAACCTCAACCACCAGTTTTACACAATATATATATATATACATATATATATAGATACAAATATATATATATATACATATATATATTGCATATTGTAATTATGTGTTTGTATCGGTACTTTTTCTTATATTCACGCCTGGGAGGATACGATGGCTCACGTATCCCTCGCTCTGTCTCACGGCGGCTGCTCCAGGCGTGCGTCCTCATGGGAGGGTTTAGGGGTTAAGGGTTTAGAGGTTTATGCTTTAGGGGTTTAGGGGTTGAGGGTTTAGGGGTTTAAGGGTTTCATGTTGAGTGTTGCATATATAGTTAGAATAGAGCTTTATCAGAGATTCGTGAGGGTAAATCTAAGGGTTTGTGAAGGGATTGTTGCACCATACGAGTGATTGCATCAGTCTTGTGCGGTGGTAGTTGGAATAAAGTGTCGCTGTAGTTCAAACTTCTGTAATCCAGGGCTTAAAGCTGGAATGGTGTATTATTGAATCATAATTTCTGCTAACTGATCAAACCCTTATATGATGTTCGCAGTTTGTGGGGGGCTGCTGTTCCAAGGTTTACGGCTTTAGGGGTTGGGGCTGGGGTTTACAGGTTTAGGGCCTCAGGCAGATGGTTGAACCAGGCACAAGCAATCCAGGACGAAGACATAAGCAGTTTACTATAGTATTGATACCGAGTCCAACATGACGACCTTGATGCAGATTGTGAAGGCTGCACTACATGCAATCATGATGACGCAACGTTTGAAAGAACGAACGCAGTAACAATAATTAGAATAGGGTTTAGGGTTTAGGGGCCTTAATAATTAGAATCGGGTTTGGGGTTTAGGGGCCTTAACGATTGCAGAGTTTATTGGCTTCGCACTCCCTGCCACCATCCGCAGGCCAGAACTATCCCTGCTTGCGTGAAGCCTAGACCTGAACCCTAAACCCTAACCCCTAAACCCTAAACCCTAAACCCAAAGCCCTAGACCCTAAACCCTAACCCCTAAACCCTGAACCCTAAACCCTAAACCCTAGCATGCAGGCTTGCCGATTCAACTTGATTTGTGCGATTCTCCGACAGCGCCTTTCGACGCAGCGGCCCACGGCACGAAGGCCGAGATTTTGTTTTTAGGGTTATAGGGCTTAGGGTGCGGTTTAGGGTTTAGGGGTTTAGGGTTTAGGGGTTTAGGCTTAGGGGTTTAGGGGTTTAGGGGTTTGGGGTTTAGGGTGCAAATTGCATCAATGCCTGGACTTTGATATCCGAGACCGTACGCTGCAGGGGGGACGGGTTCAGGTGCAAGCCAGGGAACTTGATTCGGATAGGGCTTATAAGATTGTGGGGTCCAGTGGCCAGCGATTCATTCGGCAGGGTGGTTTCCATCATACGATGCACGACACTGCATCAAGGTACAGTAGTAGCAAGCCTGTAGCGACATGTGGTGAGGAGGCGAGTTTCCCAAGCGCGGTTGCACTACAACAAGTTTCGCAGTGCATCATTTGAGTTGCTTCGGTTGCCACAATATGTAGTGTAGATACAACCCTGCGAGCTCTCAGTGTCACACACATTACCCATAGGCCCCTAAGCAGTTCCTTCTTATGGTTCATATTTAGAATCGCCTATAAGGTAATCCCAAAAAGGGAACTGCTTAGGGGCCTATGGGTAGCAAGGTGCTTGTGATCCGATATTTCCCTCTTTCAGGGGGTTCAGGGTTCAGCGTTTAGGGTTTAGGGTTTAGGGGTTTAGGGTTTAGGGTTTAGGGGTTTAAGGTTTAGGGGTTTAGGGTTTAGGGTTTGGAGTCTCGACAAAATTCTCTTTTAGGTATGAGGGTACTAGACTTATGGATTCGAGAGCGAGGGCCAGCAACTACCAAACGAATGACCCCGAGAGTAAAGAAGTTCCTTGAGTTTCGTGCCCTTGCGCACGGATGGCAGGCCATCTGTACATCCGAAGGGGTCTGCATGACCGTCCAGGACACGGAGGCAGGGATGCGGAATGCTTTGGTTGATTTTGGACTGGGTTCAATCTAGTTAGTTTTCAAAATGTTACAAGAAAGTTCCCAGGTTTGTAGCTTAAGTTGCAGGTTTGCTTATCATGCAAGTGAGAGACGACAACTAAGTGCACAGTGCGAGTCTCTGGGCATTTGCCGTGAAGCAAGCCACGACAATTGTGTGTGGCAACTACCACAGTTTGTGCTTACAGTACTCAGCTTGGGGCGCTTTGCGACGACTGATGCTCATGATGCTCGGCTTGGGCAGCGCTTTGGGTAGTAACAGCCGCGGCTGATTCTCATGATGCTCGGCTGGGGCGGCTTTGTGCGGTTGTTACTGCTCATGATTGCTCGGCTTGGGTTTAGCTTGGCTTGGTGTTAACATTCGTGGCAGATGCTGCCCAATTGTTGGTCGTGCCACTGCTGCACGCGATGCTTGGCTTGACGAAGAGGAGCGGCTGATGCTCACGGGTTTTGTCGGCATCTTGGATGGCAACAGCCGCTGCTGATGCTCATGATGCTGAATTTTCTTGTGATGATGCTGATGATCTGTTCGAGTTTGTCAGCATTTTCGGCTGATGCTCATGATGCTTAGTGTTCTTGTGATTATGATGCCACTGATGATGCGCATGATGTTAGGTTTCCATGGCGCGCTGGGTGTGAACGGCTGCGGCCGGGTGGGAACAGCTGCGGCTGATGCTCATGATGCTCGGCTTGGGATCTTGTTTTTTTGATGATGACGCCTTTGTCAGCATTTTGGGGGGTAACAGCCGCAGCTGATGCTCATGATGCTCGGCGCCTTGGATGGGAACAGCCGGGACTGATGCTCATGATGCTTGTCTTGCTTGCGATGATACTGATGATCTTAAATTTTGCCCGAATTTTGGGTGCGGCTGATGCTCATGATGCTTGGTGTTCTTGTGATTATGATGCCGCTGATGATGCCACTGATGATGCTCATGATGTTCGTTTTTCATGGCGCGCTGGGTGTGAACGGCTGCGGCTGATGCTGATGATGCTCGGCTTGGGGTAGGAATTGAACAGCTCATAATGCTTATTTTTCTTGATGATGCTGATGATGTCGGCTGATGCTCATGATGTTCGGTTTGCTCCTCGCGTTGGGAGGGAACAGGGGCGGCTGATGACACTTTCTCGTGATGATGGTGTCGCTGACAATGCTGATGATATTTGATTTTGTCGGCCTCTGGGTGGGAATGGTGGTGGCTGATACGGACGATGCTGGGCTTGGTCGGCGGGTTGAGTGGCAACAGCCACGGCTGATGCCCATAATGCTCGGGCTTCGGCGGCGCGTTGGGTGCGAACAGCCGCGGCTGATGCGCATGATGCTCGGCCAGGGCGGCGCAGAGTCTGTTCCCAGTTGACATTACGATACCTGATTTTGTGATTTGGTGCCGCTGGTGGTGATTGATTTGGTCTACGCTATTGGGAGGTAACAGCCGCGGCTGATGCTCATGATGCTCGGTTTGCTCCGCGCGTTGGGAGGGAGCAGAGCGGCTGATGTTCATTTTCCTGTGACCATGGCATAGCTGATGATGCTGATGATATTCGGTTTTGCTGGCCTTTGGGGGTGGGAACAGCCGCCACTGATGATCACGATGCTAGGCTTGGTCGAGGCGTGAGGAGGGAACAGCCACGGCTGATGCTCATGATGCTCGGCCTAGTTGGCGCGTTGGCTAGGATGAGTCGCGGCTGATAATCACTCGTGATGATTATTTTCTGGAGATTATGTTGTCGTTGAGCGCCGGGTGGTAACAGCGGCGGCTGATGCCGATGATGCTCGGCTTGGTCGATGCGTTGGGAGGGAGCAGCCCGGCTGATGCCCATGCTGCTCGGCTTGCGATGTGTTGGGTGGGAGCCGCGGCTGATGTTCGTGATGCTCGGCTGGGTCGGCGCGTTGGGTTGGGACAACCACGGCTGATGCTCATGATGCTCGACTTCGGCGGGGGGCTGACTGATCCTAGCGGACGCTCATGATTGTTCTGATGCCGCTGATGATGCGGACGATGTTTGATTTGGTCGGGCTTAGCCCATGATGCTCGGCTAGGTCGCTCATGATGCTCGATTTGGGTGGCGCGTTGGATGTTGGATTTTGTCGGCACTTTGGGTGGGAACAGCCACGGCTGATGCTCATGATGCTCGAATTTTGGGGCTCCCGCCCATAATTCTCGGCATGCATAGAACTTTGTGGTGGAACTGCTGTGGCTGATTCTCATTTGGATGGCGTTTGGCCGGTGGGTGGCTCAGCCTCATGCTTCTTTGTTTCAGTGGTTGCCGCGGAGCCGCGGCAAAATCCACCCAAAAAGTACCTAAACCCTAAACCCAACCCTAAACCCTAAAAGGCTTGTTATGACAGAAACCTGGCAAGGCCCATCCCGTGCGTGATGGCAGCCAAGTGCTGCTGGGGGAGATGGCGGCCAAAGCACCTCGAAAGCTGAGCTCTGCTTTTCCGGGATTTGCTTGGCTTGAAGCTTTGTGGGGTTTAGGGCGGAGAAAAGGGTGCGATTGGGATTGGCGGGCCGTGATAGTCAGGTTGTGCGAGTCGAGCTTCGTTCGCATATGCTGTTTCCAGTTGCTTGTGCTCCTGCGATAGACGGTGCTAGGACCACGTAAAGCATCGATTAAAGCCAGTAGGGGGGTCATGAGACATGAGGTGATGTCATAACCTCTCCTACCCATGCACGCTCTGCAACGTACATTGCGAACACCGTACATCGAATTCGCAGCTCGCGACGAATTTCTTGTGGTCACCACGAGATAACATTATTTCTCTTCGCACGGCCTTCGGAGGCATCTTTCTTTCCAAAGTTGCAGTGATGCTTTAATTAATCACAATCCGCTAAACCTTGAACCCTGAACGCTAAAATCAACTTCTATTCTTGCAGCTGCGATGGGGCTTGCAAAAAAGGGCGCGCGGACCCCAACACTAATGTGTGCTAGCCTAAATATATACCAATACTACTCTAATATTGGGGTTTCTTATCATAACTAAAAAGTTTAGTTGTAAAACACCCTCAAAACTCTATATACTCTAATTATATTATGTTCAGGCCCCTATAGTAGACAGAGCCGGAGCCCCTGACTAAGGATTTGCTGCACCCTTCAGCTGCATGGTTGCCGAAGACCCAGCTTCCCTGCATTCGCTTCGGGGATGAGGGTTTTAGGGGTTGAGGGGTTTAGGGGTTTCGGGTTCCTCTCTCTCTCTTTGTCTCGGTTTAGGGGTTTAGGGCTTTAGGGGTTTAGGGTTCAGGGGTTTCGGGCTTTGGAGGACACAGACTCTTCCTCGACTCTTCTTCTGCCTCTCTCTCTTTGTCTCGGTTTAGGAGTTTAGGGCTTTAGGGGTTGAGAGGGTTCAGGGGTTTCGAGTTTGACACAGACTCTTCTTCGACTCTTCTTCTGTCTCTCTCTCTCTCTCTCTCTCTCTCTTTGTTTCGGTTTAGGGCTTTAGGGGTTTAGGGTTCAGGGCTTTCGGGTTTTGGAGGACACAGACTCTTCTTCTGTCCCTCTCTCTATGTCTCCACCTCTTGAACGCAGAGTTTCTCGACCCGAACGGTAGCGCGAGAGCTGTATGTGGAGTGGCCGAGGAGTTCAGGTGGCGTTGAAGGCAGTCGTGTTTCCGTGTCCGGCTGTAGAACATGCTACAGTCGTCTGTAGAGGCTGCTCCCTGTGAAGTTTGTGACTAAAGATTCACTTTTCAGGGCTTCGAGGTGTTTGGGCCGGGGTTCAGCGCCCAGGGGGGCACTTGAGATTCTTTGAACCTGTGACACTGCATTGCTGTCGACTTTCGGATGTATAAAATATAAAATGCAGCCTTTTAAGGCTAAAGCTTGGTTTTGGTTTAGGGTTTAGGGCCTAGGGCCTAGGGTTTAGGGCTTAGACCCTGAACCCNNCCCCCGGACTCTCTTCAGTCAGAATTCCTGCAATGCGACAGCCCGGCCACGAATCCTCGCCCCTGTTTGAAAAACCAAACAGCCCTACACCTGTAATGAAAGCCCTAAGAACCTGAAACGGAGGAGCACCCCGCGGCTCATAGGTTCCCGGTTCGGTTTACATATAGGCTTTAGCGTCCCTATGCCTTACAAACCCCTAAACCCTAAACCCCTAAACCCTAAACCCTAAACCCCTAAACCCCTAAACCCCCAAACCCCTAAACCCTAAATCCTACAAACCTAAACCCTACAAAAAACTGCTAAAACGCTCAGACCTCA
>CAJNJA010071720.1:0-22089 GCA_905231915.1 Symbiodinium necroappetens | reverse complement strand
TTGTTAGCGATTGTATGCGGTACAGTATTGCTCGGTATTGCTGTTGCTGGTGCAGGGCGGTGCGATAGCAGCCACACACCCTTCCCACCTGCTACCTGCTACTGGGTTACACAAAACTCCTGCTGCTGCTGCTGCTGCTACTGCTACTTCTTCATCTTCTACTACTTCTTCTGTTACAAATCTAAATACAAATGCGAATACTAATGCTTCTACGAATCACTATTGCAACTAGTACTATTCCTATCAATATTATTGCTGGTGCTGCTGCTGCTGCTACTACTACTACTACTACTACTACTCTACTACTACTACTACTACTACTACTACTCTACTACTATTACTACTACTACTACTACTGCTACTACTACTACTACTACCACTACTAGAACAACAACTGCTGCTGCTGCTACAACTACTCTACTACTACTACTACTACTCCTACTACTGCTACTACTACTACTACTACTACTGCTACTACTACTAGAACAACAACTGCTGCTGCTGCTACAACTACTCTATACTACTACTACTACTACTACTGCTACTACTACTACTACTGCTCCTACTACTTCTTCTACTACCACTACTACTACTCCTACTACTACTACTCCTACTACTACTACTACTACTACTACTACTGCTACTACCCCTCGTGTAGCCTCACGTAACTGCCGAAGTAGATCGCCATGGAACGGGAGTGATCTGTGACAAGTGGTGACTGGCTGCAAAGTGTCTGCGTGAGTGGAAACCCGCTACAAACATGGAAATTTTCGCAGTGCCCAGGGCGCTGCACTTGCGACCGTTCGAGCCTTTATATGCTCAGGAGGTACAACAGACTCTTGACAGGGTGCCACAGCCCACGGCATATTTCCTTGCGGTGCTCTTGTACAACTACCTGAGACAGATGAGGAGAGCCGGGGCATGGCACTAGGTAATATCTTTTGAAATGGGATTCTACTCTGAGAGCTTGGAAAGGGTCACCCTACCACTCCGGACACAACGACCCTGCGAAGACCGTTTCTGGCAAGTTGATCTGGAATATGTTAGGGAGAAGATTCAGGACTGGGAGGTCCGCATAAACATGGGGCAAGAGTGCATCACGTGGCAACAGAACCGGGTGCACTTCCCTTGTTGGGAGATCATGCTACACCCTGCGCGGATCAGTGGACTGTATGATTGACTGGGGATAGCTCGCCCCTGAGTCGGTTGCCACACACTGCGGGAGAACCTGCATAGTCACCGCATGCCTGCCTCCACATGGCGATGTCTCATGTGGCTGTTTGGCGGAACGTGGTTTCTTCGAGCTGCCAGGAATTCAATGAATTCAATGAGACTTTGATGTGACGTTCATGCCTGCACGATGGAGGCGGCTTCGTACCAGCACATGTCGACAGGAGATCGGGCACAATGACACTATGAACCTGAGTACTGGTCTCTGCTGCAACACATCTACATTCGCCTTCTTCCCTTGAGCCTGAGCTGTGAACTTTGAACTGATGCCTTGACTGCTCCTAATTAGTTTGCAAGCTGAGCTGTCACCTTAACCTTGCAGCACTGTTTGATGGTTTTTCAGAGTTATGTGCCTTGAGTGATTGCAGAGACGCCGGGTTGCGGTTTAGCTGTGGTCAGCCTTTAAAGGGTTGCTCGGAGCCTGGTTGTTTGCCTGAACTTCTGCAGTCTAGGGCCTCGTTTGGACAGATATTGAAGTTGCGATGACGTTTGTAAGTCAGGACCTTGAGTGATGGCAGATGTGCTGGGTTGTGGTTTAGCTGTGGTGAGCCTGTAAAAGGGTTTTTGGATGCTTGGTTGTTGATTCGCACGACACGCTGCAGCCAACAAGTCCATGTACAGGTATAGGAGTCCCTGGGTTCGGATGCAGAAAGAGTGCACCCTACAGAGCAACCCGATAAACATGACAGGTGCGGGGAGGTTGAGTTTCTCGGAATCGTGGTGGAATAGCTGGGTTTGTCTCGTTGGGATTTTATGGTCTCGCAGATAGTGCACCTGTCGTAGTTGTTTACTGAGCCCTTGCCCGAGGGATACGCTCGACATACTGTGACATGAACCGAGCGTGTGCGCTTTTCCACAGGAGGCGATGAAATGGGTCTGGCGTTCTTTAGGTCTTATGTACTCGTCTGGGTATCTTTCTCTTTCGGTGGGGTCGCCTCCTTGTCTACCTCCTGACCGTTGTGGCCCCGCAGTGCTGACTCAGTCGTGCCAAGTGGGTGACAAAACTACTGCTACTACGACTACTACTACTACTACTACTACTCCTGCTGCTGCTGCTGCTACTACTACTACCGCTACCACTACCACTACTACCACTATTACTTTACACTACCACTGCTACTGCTACTACTACTACTACTACTACTACCACCACCGCCACCACCACTACCACTGCTACGACAACGACGACGACGACTACTAATACTAATACTACTACTACTAATACTACTACTACTACTACTACTACTACTACGACGACTGCTGCCACTACCACTACCACTACCACGATTACTACCACTACCACTACCACTGCCACTAAAAGACTGTTGCCACTACGACGACGACGGACACGGCGACTCCTGCTGCTGTTGCTCCTGCTCCTGCTACTGCACTGATCATTGAGCCTGTGGCTTGTACCAGCTCGCGAGGTGACAGCTCAGCGGTTCGCTTCCCTTCTGTCCAAAGCCCTTCCACGGGACATGGAGATGTTGTGGAGACGGAAGCCTCGCAGGTTGGGTTTAGGACAGAAGAAGGTTTGATCTGGAAGTCGTCCGCACCCTGGAGTCAGTATGTGTTGTGTGCTGGTGGTGCAGGCCCAGCCAAGCGGCGACAAGGAGCTTCGATTTCGTGCCCTTACAGAGAGCGCCTATGGACTGCCACTCGTCGGGCATGCAACGCCCGTTTACCGGCAAGATTTTCACAAGTTTTTTTCTGGCTGTCTTTCCAAGGCAGCGTGAGGGTCTGCGATCCCGTGGAAGGGATGGCTTGGGCGACTTCCGGCACGCTGATCCAGGCTGGCTCTGCCGAGTGATCTAAAACATTGCCGTTGTATGAGGTAGCGGCTACCCAAGGTCCGACACGCAGCTCACACTTCAAGACGGCATCTTCCCAGATTCGTGGGTTGTACCTCGTGAAGTTTGCTGTATCCGTGACTGCTTGTGTCCCGGCATGGCAGCATCATGCAGCAAGCTACGTGTGGTTCCAGGCTCTCGCGTTCTTGGTGGCCGCAATCTATCGTTTTAGTCAGTTTTCAACAGCAGAAGATGCGAAGCCAACAAAGGTTACTTGACTATCCAGCTCCTTATAACTTTCGCCGAAGTGCTGCTCCCATTCATCTTTGCTATGCTTGTCGTGATTGTCTTGGAGCCGATGAAAAAGTTTGTCTTGCAAGTTTTCTCTAATCTCGCAGTTGGTCGCCTGCCTGCAGAAAGGGCGCTTCCTTCCGTGCGGATTTGGGAGTTGTCGTGGATCCGTTGATGTAAGGTATTCTCACGGCCCTGCGGATGGACTTCTGCGTCGACAACATGTCAATGCATGGCTTTGCAGGCAGGTGGAAGACTCTAAGACCGCGCATCATTTGCCCCTGTCCATCCTTTCTTACTGGACCTTGGCCAGATGGACGCCTGCCGAGTGTTGATGAAACGACGCCAGTCTACGGCAGTCTCCCAGACGATTCCACAACGGAGGCAGCTTTGCAGAATCCAGTTCATCTGTCAGCCTATGTATCCTGTGTCAACCATTAAGAGATTCCGAGTGCGTGAGTGGCCCCGTCCCAAAGGGTTGACTGCAGATTGTCGATGTGTAGCAGAGGATGTGCCGCGGCCTGCAAAACCTGTTCCCTGTCTTAAGAGCTCCTTTGAAAGCAATGGCCCGCCAGAGCCAAGCTAGGCGGTGAGTCCCGCTGAGCCAAGGATGTCTTGTGACCATTTCTATAGCCTTTTGCTTGCTCATGAGCGGGCGTGTGCTCTGGATGATTGCCAGAGTCTTCTTTCGCGCGGGGGCCGTGCAGCAGGCTGAGCATTCAGCATCCTCCGCTCAACATGTCCGGTGTATGTTGTCCATTTGCAAGCACGGCAGCTGCCACGACAGATAAGAACAACCACTGCTAAGCTACTCCTGTTTCTGATTTGCAGCTTCTATTGCTACTCCTGCCACAATCCCACGACGACTATGCCACAGCCCTATCGTGACCACCACCTTCGCACCCCAACAGCAGCAGGAGCAGCACCCACACAACCCACCACAACCCACCGCAACCCACGGCAACCCACCGCCGCCCACCACCACCCACCACCACCCAGCACTGGCCCACCACCACCGCCACCACCTCCACCCCTACCGCCTGCGCCGCAGACGACGAATGCGATTTCACAACTGCCACAACTTCGCATATCTTCGACTCTGTTCGCATCCTCGCATCGTTGTCGAACCATCGCATAGAAGCAACACAGCTTCAGCAGTCCCAGCGGATGACAATGTTTACAGTCGTCTTCCAGGCCGAGACAAAATCTATCGAATGGGATGTTTCTTCTTCTCGTGTCGACAGCAAGAATGACGATCATGATCGATATCACAACCACGAGTGAAGTCATCATCAACCGCCCGAGATGGCCCGGGCGCGTGCCCGCGCGCGCGCTGCGACCCAGGATCTCCTCCAACTTGGACTTCTACAAGCAGGGTGCGGAGCGCCTCAAGGGGCCGGGCCTTGGGGCATGCCCCTTTTGAGCAGAGGGGCCGCCTTGACCCGAGCAGCCCGGCAGGTGGGTGCAAACGTACATCCATGACCTACACATCAGCTCACTTGACTACGGGGAGCTCCTCGACGAGCTTGTGGTCGAGGTCTGGGGATGTTCTGGCAGCACAGTCGGAAGACCTGAGAAGCCGTGAAGCCGTGGAGGTCGAGCACATAGGGAGCGTCGTGACCCAGAGTGTCATCTACACTGCAGTACAGGCAGCACCCCGGCTGGAGCTTTGATCGAGCGGCAAACGTTGGGAGTGGTGCATGTCGCATGTCGCCTGCTTCAGTGGCACAGCTGAGGTAGTTACATTCATCTTCCTGATTTATATGCTTTGGAGTCCCGTCAAGGTGGACGGCAGTGCAGTTGCTGCGGAGGCCCTCGCAGGGATTCAGATGTTCGGCCACAAGATGACAAGATGTCAGGGTGTCTCACGCTCAGGTCTTCAACTCCACCAGCAGATATCTCAAGGTGAAGTGTCTCACTTCAGCCTTCACTGGGCTATCGATTGGAAGCCTACCTGATCAAAGTTCAAGCCACTTTGCAGAAGTGGGTGCCGCAAACCCCCATGCTGGGTCCCAGGAATCTTGCTCTGGGCTATTGGCCTGGACCTCCCAGCTGCTTTCGGCTTGCTGTCCTTCCTGGCCAACTTCTTGCCAGGCTCCGCCATGCTTGAAAGAGCCCATGCTTGAAAGAGAACTGGTTCGATGCGCATCCTGTAGAGAGGCATCGGCTCTCCTGCAGCCTCCGTGCTGCCCTGCATTTTGGCCATCATCGATGTGAGGAAAACTCCCACGCAGGCCGGGGCGGCCCAGGCACCGCTTTTGTCCAAACAACTGAGCTCAGAAGAGTCGAAGAGTTTTCGTGTTTTGAGGTTTTGCTGGCCTTTGTCCTTCAAGCGATCATGCACTTCTTCATCGACTTCGTGATCCTTGGGCTTCTCCGTGTTTGTGGCGGTGCAGTATAGCAGCGTAGCTCTCTCGCTGTGCTATGCCGTGCTCTCATTCTATGCCAAGGATAGAGCCTGTGTTCTTTGGCATCTCTGTGGAGATTCACTCTGCGCTCAGATTGAAACTGGCAGCACGTTGCGGCGTTACGCGTACAGTCCGCTCCCTTCGACCGAACTTTGCTTTGACAGGGCAAGTGACAACAAGTCCAGGAGGCCTAAACATTCCTTCCCCTCACCGCCTGACCACCTGCTGGCCAAATCAAAGCCAGCTTCAGGTGATTGTTATCCTCGGAATTTGGTTCTTCTACCAAGCTGCTTGGCTTGCTTTCCTGTCAACTCTTTACAATGTTGTGTCCGCAAGAGGGCATTGTCCCTCCAGGCCTCAGTGGGTTGTGTAGACTGTAGACCATGCTGAACTCTTTTGCAGGTCTGGGGAGTTCCTGGCATGCTGCTCTCGGTGCCACTGCTGTCAGTGGTGAGGACAGGCCGCCAAACTTCAGTAGCTTGGAGTCGTTCACACTCTCACAAGCGAAGCTGTCCTGTCTGTGCTCCTGCCGGCTCGAACGCCACAATGCGTTTCCGGAGATGGACCTGGCGACCACCCCCTCGCTGTGCTTCAAAGGACACCTCCACCTATACGAGCCACCGAGCCACAGCCGTACCGGAGTGGCGAGCAGTCCTGAATGTCGTGCGCGGCAGATGGCTGCGATGCTGAAGGCACCAAGCGTTGCGGGCGCTGTGGCGCTGCTGCCTACTGTTCCTCGGACTGTCAACGCCGGCATTGGCCAATTCACAAAGTTGGATGTCGCCCAACTGCTGGGTTCTGCTGTCCGCGAACTCTCGAAGCTCTCGAGGAGGCCAGGAGACGAGAGGCTGGAGATGCGGCCCCGGACTTGGAACGTGAGCTGGGCAAGGCCCGGCAAGGAGCCTCAGAAGTAGATCTAAGCAGCAACGAGCTGAGCGGAGCTGCCGTTCATCAGCTGGCCCAGGCCCTTTCCTCCGCACCGAAAGTGCAGCACCTAAAATTGGAGGAGTGTCGACTTGACGTTGAGGCCGCTGCCGTTCTGGCAAAAGCACTTCCTGCACTCACATCTCTGCAGATCCTGAGCCTGGCGCACAACCAGCTGGAGGTCGGCGGCGCCGAGGTGCTGGTCGCAGGCTTACGGCAGGGAGGACGTGGGGAACTGAAGCTGCGAGAGTTGAGTTTGGCTGACAACTTGCTTGGGCCACGGGCCGCGCTGTGTGTCGCAGAGCTGATGCTTCAATTCGTCGAAATGGAGTCTTTAGTTTCTGTGAGCCTCGCGGAGAACTTCATGCAGGAGGAGGGGGGGGAGTTCTTGTCCAGAACTCTGTGTGGAGGCGGTGGTCGCGCAAGCTCCTTGCATTTGGATCTGTCGGCGAATGATCTGCGGGTGGCAGGTGCCAAGTCCTTGGTGCCACTACTTCATTGGGCTCCTCTGGGCTCTTTGGAGCTGTATGGCAATCGGATTCACGACTTTGGTGCGGTGGCCCTGGCAAAGGGCTTGCAGAGAAATACTACTTTGACACATTTGGGCCTTGCAGAAAATCTCATTGGTGACGACGGCGCCGTGGCCCTTGCAGGTATGCTGTCAAGCAACAGCTCACTGCGCACCCTGGCTCGCAATTCTGTGGGAAAATCCCTGGAGCAGAACTATGACTAGGAACAATGCTGCGGGACAAAAAACAAACTCGCCTAACAGAGGAAGGACCAATTAGAAGAGTTGCTGAATCGCTGAACCCTGCCTTAGCGGATGTTCATCCAAGCGTGATCCAAAATGTCAAGAACAGGTGAACCGTGGTTAAGCTGCAGAGTCGCCGGTATGGTGGCCGTGTTATCGAGTGATGCTGGTAGTGGCAGTTGCCGTGACAGCGGTGTTGTTGCTGGTAGTACTTGTAGTAAACCGTGCCATCATGTCCCACCCTCCTTCCCCAAGGGGTTTTGCGCGTTCGACAGGCACCCTGGACCTCTGTGGAGGTCAGGGCCAGGTCATCCGAGACAAAGGCGCCCTGGCCTTCGCCGAGGCGCTGAGGTCGAACGCAGCTTTGGAGGGCTTGGAGCTGGACGGGAATGGAATCACAGCGGATGGTGGGCATGCTCTGGAGAAGGCGCTGTCAGCGAACCAAAGCCTGACATCTCTGACGTTGCGAGGAAATCAGTTCGACTACACGACTGTGGATGAATGTATGGCTGCCCGAGTGAAGCATTTAAGCCTGTGAGTTGCTTGGCCAAGTGCGCTGGCCGTGCCGTTTCACTTGACACCTGATTCGGTGGTCAGAGATAGGTCGCAAGAAAAGACTTGGCACTACAACAGCAGAGACATGTTGTTCACTGCAAGTTTGCCTGTCCGCAGGATCATGATGAGGTCCATGAGGCATGCAGGGCCCAGTGGAGGACGCTGCTCAGATGCCTGCCGTGCAATTCTTTGCTGGGCTGCAAAGTACAATCATGAGGCGGAGAGGACGCAGACACCTTGGCATTCCTGGACAACGTCTTTGCAGGGCGCTGGATGAGTTCTGTCGGAGAGACAGGACGGAAACCTTTCTCCCATCCGAAGTGAAGTGTCGCTGAACTACATGCGCGGTGTTATTCGATAAGGTCGATGTACGGATAGAGAACATGGGAGTAAGTTGCCCAAAGGCTAGGCATCTGTTTGCCCTAACGGACTAGAAACTCAGCCCGGTCTATGACGGTCCCATTTCAAGCTCCTTGACAGGAGAGGATGACTTTGACCTTGGGGATCTGCAGCCCGGCTACAAGATACAGTAGTGCTGAGAGTCGCACGCTCTTGCTCGGAGAAGCGTTGGCCCCTGTGCCTATAGTAGAGTCAGGAGCACTATGTAGTGCTGCAGCGGCGACGACAAAACAACGATTGAACACCAGCACCAACACCAGCTCCAATTCCAGCACCACCACATCCAGCTAAGCCTCTCAAGTTTCCGCATTCAGGCAGATGGCCGGCCAAAGGTCAGGCGAGAACGAGCTGGAGCCAGGCCGATGACAGGATGTCAAAGCTTGAAGTACAAGAGTGGCATTGAATCACAACGCCTAAGATTTTTGATGGTAGGCAGGCGCAGCAACTGTGCGGTAGTAGTTCCGGTGCTGCTTCCTGTCCAGGTGAGCCACAGCCTCCGGTGTGTGGTGACCTGGCGAAGCAAGACCTCTGGACCTCGCTGCAAGAGAGCGCCTGGGGACAGGAGCCCCGAGGTGTTCTGAAGCTACAGAACTTGCAGCTCATTCCAAGGGGTTCTTGAAGCAAATGTTAGTTACTTGTATCTCTGAATGAGGACAAACCTGCAACATGGACAGGTTCTCACTCGGAGTTGGAGCTTCGGTCGTCAAGCCACGGGATCACACGTTTGTCCACATGGAACATGTCGAGGTGCCTTTCAGCCTCAACCCGGCGGGTTGGAGCATAGAAGCCCTGTCGTGTCGGTTTTTCGTGAAACTCGTTCTTTCGCGTCGCACTTGGAGCTAAATGTGGTGACCGGCACTACTGACAAGGAGCTTCGCCGGATTTACCTGCAGAACCAGCTGCCCTGCGACATATTCGCCATTGTTTTCGTGACGGGTCTAGTATTGTTGGTGCCAGTATGATAATGGGCATTGGCCGAGTGCGACAGGTTTCACGCACTTTGGCTGCGTCTCACGTGTACAAAACACAGCCCCTTGGCTGGCTCACGAATTGAAAGCCTCAGCTGCATCGTTTCCATCAGTTTCCACTGGATGCCAATGTTCGCCATCCGCCCATTGCTTCAGGTCTCACACGTCTCCACATCAGAAGCAAGGTGTAACATCAGGAGAAAAACACGAGTCTGCATGAAACCTGGAAACTCCGGAAGCAAGAAGGGATTGCATCTCCTTCGTGAACACTGATGCCGGCCAGCCGCAGTTGCTTATCTTATGCTTGATCGCGCTGTCTTGCCCATGTGATCCAAAGCCGTCAGCCAAAATTTAGTTCCCCAAAGAAAGCCCAGTTGGGGCAGCTGGGCTGGGCAGCGTGTGTTGCAGTGTATGCAAGGAGAGATTAACGGAGACTGGTGGTTCTTTTGTGATTGTAGGACGATGTAGGACGAGGCGTTGCCCAGCTGCAGACCAGCTTGGAGCCGGAGTTCAATACCGAACTCGGCCACACAGTTCTCTTTCAACTCTCTGGGAGGTGCGAGGTCAGTCGATCAGACGTGGTTGAGATGTTCTTTTAGACGTTTAGATGTTCTGCGAATTTGTTGACGACCTTCTCGGCTGCCTCGCACGCCAGTTTCCATAAGACGTCTTACGTATGATGAGTAGCGGGATGCTGATCTCATGGCAGACTCTTCTACTTGGAGTCCTTGTTCCTTGGTTTGTACTCGAGTCTGCATCCCTGACACGCCCCGCAAATGCTATTGAAAGCAGGCTAATGCTGTCCTGCCGTGGGCATTGGAATTGCGCACCGGCAGAAGTTCTTACGACGAGTTCCGCACACAGTATGGTGGGACTCGGCAGTGGGAGGGTAAGGCGACGGCAACGGCAGCTAAGCACACTGGCAGGACGCGGCGACTTGGGTGATGACTATGAGCTGCGGCTAGGGCTCTTCAACCAGCGCCTCTCCACTGTGCGGCAGATAAACAGCCAGGAGGGCAGTTGGAAGGCCCTCAGGGTTTGGAATCTAGAATCGAGAAGAAATACTTTGCTCACCATTCGCATGTCGGCAGTTTGGCAGACACCAAGGGACCAGATGTGCCATTCTGTTGCAGGCAGAGATCAACGAATTCGCAGACTACACGCCGGAGGAGTCTGTACGGGCATTGCAAGTTTTTACAGTATGTACAAGCAAGCATGGGCGGTTGTGAATTGAGGGCGGGCAGGGTAAAGGTTGTTTGGTGTCGGGCTGCTGTTGTGTGGTCAAAGAGGGAGTCCTGCAACAAGATTCAACAAGCGGATTGCCTGCCATTGGTTGCGTGCCATTCAGGAATTTCAATCTTTGCTCGGTCATCGACGGCTGCATCGCGCTAGCACGAACTTCCTCCAGCTGCAGTCGAGCCTTTCGGCGCTGAATTCTATGACTTGCTGGCCCCGTGCGT
This sequence comes from Symbiodinium necroappetens, assembly GCA_905231915.1. NCBI lineage: Eukaryota > Dinophyceae > Suessiales > Symbiodiniaceae > Symbiodinium > Symbiodinium necroappetens. The sequence goes on along the minus strand of CAJNJA010071720.1, from coordinate 11,313 downwards.
TCGTGGAATCCTGGAAGCTTGACTTTGCGCACCCATTGTCCGAATCGAGGTGTGACGCAAACAAGTGTAGGCGCTCTCGGATGGCCTAGCTTTGGAGACTCACTGCGGAGGCTCCTGTGCAAGTGGCCTTTGGTTCTTTTAATACGCTGAGGCCTGGGTCAGGCATGTCGAGGCGCGATGCAGTGTCCAGGATGGCAGAGCTGCTTGAAAGCAGTTCCGGTACGCTTCCTCCTGGTCTACCTGAGTCTGTCGACTGGCCGGATCCCTGGCTTTCTTGTGGCACGATGTTGCTGGCATGCCCGAAACTCCCCTGTGCTGTGAGACTTGTTGTGTTCGTCATGCACTTCAGGCGGAGTCAGCTGAACTCCAGCAGCTTTGTCAAGGAGCAGGGCACCTGCGGATCTTGCTGGGCTCTTGCGGCCGTCGGGGCTTTAGAAATGCATGCGGCGGCCCCAGCATGCTCTAAACCACATTCGCTTCCACACTATAGACCGAGGAGGAAAAAGTGTTTTCTCGAGACCGATGATCCTATACAGCAGGAAGGATGCAGAAATAATCTTCCCGAGCCAGTACGAGGTAGGAAGAATTCGTCTATTTCCAGGCAGAGATCACCAGCAAGCGACTGCCGCGAGAGCTCTCCGTCGATCAGCTTCTCGCTGCTTGGACGTGTTTCGGATTCGTCTAGTCAGGTCGGTGCCGGCAAGTAAGCATTTTGCGTTGTGTTGTGTCCTTGCTGTATACCATGTTCAAAAACGGACACTATCGTTAAGACCGTTAAGAATTGAATGTTTGTGTCTTGCATACTGACCTATTTCTAGATAGGGGTTCTGATTTATGTTTATTTGGGTTTTTGATTGTGGTTGAGGTCCGTGTTTGACGTCTCTAGTTTCTTTATTGAACTGTTTACGGTTGTTATTGTGCTTGATATCTCTGGGGTGTTTGGTTCTTGATTGAATTCCCCAGTGTGTTTTGGAATTGGCTTTGATTTGTGTTTGGTTTCCCTAGGCTTTGGGGTATGTTTTGCATTCACCGCATAAGGTGTTTGTGTTTTAGTGTTTTCCTCGGGTTTTCACCGGTATTTGATTTATGTTTGCATCATTTCTGGGAATTTTGACTTTTTTTGAAATTCCCCTGCGTTGTTTTCATTGAGTTTCCTATGTTTTTTGATATTTTGGAGGTGTTGTTGACTTTTTGGTGTTAAGAGTTTCCTTAGGTTTTGTTTTGTGTTTCTTGCAGTTGTTTTCATTTTGATGTCCCGAAGTTGTTTGGATTTGGTGAAGTTTTTAAATTACTACTAGTAGTTACTTACTAGTTGGGCCTTTTGATTCCCTAGATTTGTCTTGTTTGACAGCTTCTTTGATTTCGCCATTACGTTGAGTGTTTTCAATCCTAGATCGAAGCCTCAGTCAAGCACACACCAGAAACCAGAAACATAATTCTGAAGCTACCCCCCGAGCATCTAGCAGGAATGCACCGCGACTCTTAACAGCATCGCGAGTTGTCAGATGTTGGCAATGTAATGAAATCGTTTTGCGACAGCCGCAACTGAAGCCCCACGCAGACAGACTGAAATTGCCAATCGGAGAAGCATTTTTTCAGAATATTGTCCTGTATCATGGAGTTCGTGCATACCGACACCCTTGTCAGTGTGCACGCCGGGCTTTTTGCACCACGACAGAATGCTAGGATTGCGTTGCGAATCCACAACACTGTGGTGGCCTGGGCGGCTGCGACGGCGCCAACTCCGAATTGGCCTTCGAGCAGCTAGGCGCAAATCTGCTAAGATGGTTGGCCCATTCGGGTTCCGTTCCCGTAGGAGGTGAACGTCACGACCAAACACCATGCTGTCTTCTTCGAGCATGAGGTATGTGCGACAGCACGGTTTGTATAGCAGCACGTCCTACGACGGCACCAAGAAGGGCGACAGCTGCACAGGCAGAGCGAGCCATCCATACGTGCAGCTACAAGGCCTGTGGGATTTGGAACTTCAGACTCGTTTCGGTGCCACTGTTTGTCTCTGTCTCGCTCTCTTCTCTGTCTCTCGCTCTTCGCGTTTCTGTGTCTTTGTGTCTCTGCGTGCATATGTGCGAATGTGTGTCTGTGAGTGCTTGTGCTTGTGTCTGTGCCCATCAAAAACTTGGAATAGGTCCGGGTACCTATTCCAAGGGTTGTGACTAGAATTATCCAGCTGGGAAGAGTCCTCCCAGTGCATGCGGACCCCCTACCTCAACATAGCGACGTAATGGGTCTCGGTACCTATTTCCGGCCCACCCACACCCCACCCCCTGCGAAGGGGTGGCCCTTGCGTGCGTATGCAATTCTGCCCGGCATGGCTGTGGTTCGGTCCAGTTTTTCGAGAATCGCCGATTCTTCGTGCAATTTTCTTTCTGCATCTCAAGTCTTATGGTTCTCACGTTTCGCTGAGAAGTGAAGTTCATCATGAAAGGCGCAAGTTGAAAGTCAATTCGAGACCTTGTTAGAGTGTAGTTCAACAGCATGATCTTAGCATTTTTGGGCCGGGTGTTTTCGGGTTTAAGTTTCGAAAGCTGGGGAAATTGGTGCTTCATTTTCTTTGTCCTAGTAGTCTAGCCCGATGAACAAAAAACACGTGCAACAAGACATGCACTTGAGGTGCGGTCATTTTGTTTTGTTCGGTAAGGCTGTATACCTGTGAACAGCATGTGGAAACAGGACAGACAACAATACCAGACTTTGAGTCATGCTACAGAACGTTGAACGTTTGGCACACGGACAAAAATGTGGAGGAATGATCCCGCTGTGTAGACCGTTGCAGCGCACTGCCACTACACAACAAAATGTATGTACATATCAACTTTTACACCCCCAATTACGTGTATACGTTATGTATATATGTAAGTACAACGTGTATACATATATACCTATATAATCATACATATGTCAATACACACATCATAGATCACATATACACATATAGATGCACGTATCTATCGTGCCTTTATGCTTCTTCCCATGGTTCATATCTACCGCTCCCCATGTGTTGCAAATTTCGCCCGATTATGTGTACATAGTATGGTATAGATAGATATTGATTGATTGGTTGAGAGATAGATCGACAGTTAGACAGGTAGATAGGTAGGTAGGTAGATAGGTCAGTAGGTAGGTAGGTAGGTCGGTAGGTAGTAGGTAGGTCGGTAGGTAGGTAGGTAGGTAGGTAGGTAGGTCGGTGGATGGATGGATGGATGGATGGATGGATGGATGGATGTCTGTGTATGTGTGTATGTATGCACGCATGTATGTAAATGTGGGGTTTCAACCTGGGCCCCTCTCTTGAAAAGCACCCTTCCTGCACAAGGGATTTCGAGAAGCGATCCTGATCTGAATGCCCTTGAAATGCCCATAAAGCAGCGGGGTCATTGATCTGGGGCTCCACTGTAAGTATTGGGAGCATGATGTTATTTGTTGATGTCCTTTCTCTGCTTCGGGAGAGATCTGATTTCGGTGGATTGGGCACGGCCCTTTCTCTTTCGGCATAGCCGGGTCTCGCAGCTGTGAGGTAATTACTGTACTTTGCCCCTACGATGTGGCACCACCTGTGGAGAACCTATGCATGGCCTATAGGATCCCATAACAAGACGACGTAGGAAACTAAGCAAAGGTAACCAACAAGACTGAACTTCATTTCTTATTTCCCCGAGTCCCTGTAACGGATACGATGGGCGGTCAACATCTTCACTAGCCATCATAGGCGACATGTTGTCAATCCTTTAGTTGGGTTATTCCGGATGATGTCGGTATTCTTTGTATCAGAAGGCCCTGTCGAGCAATTCCCATCAGCCCTGACAAGCCCGCCGCTCCCCTCTCAAGTTGCTGCAGTCGTGACGGCGCCTGAGGAAGGGTAACGATTGGGAAAGCTGGCATACCGATGGACCCGTCTGCCTTTTGGACACAGGTTGTTGGCTACCTCAGAGCTTTTGGCAGCCTCTTCAAGGCCAATGTGAATACCGCAGTTCTTTCGTGCGACTCATATTTAGATTGTATGAGCCGGCCGGACACGTGGGGAGACGAGCTCACCCTTGCTGTGTCGCCCCACTTGCTTCTTCGGAGGAGCTTGGTTCAGACACACGTCGCAAGCTGTCGTTGCATTGGCACAAAACTCCGTTCCTATCCCATGTTAGATCCTCATTCGCGTCATCAACGACAACGACAACGATTTGGAAAGGGAGCTTGTTCTCACTCCCCCGCACATGATCTCTGAGGAGGTATTGGGAAGCGATATTTTCGTGTTGCCTTCGGGCCAATCGCCAGACGCGCGAAGGGGAAGCCCTTGCCCAAACAGGGATTGCAGTTGGATCTAAGCGTTTCCAAGGTGCTACCAGAAAGAACAGCTTTGACTAATCCGAATTGCACCTGCTTGAACTGTTCACAGCATTGTGTCGAACCATTTGCATTTGGAATCAAGCTGTTCCTCCAAAGCGCTTGCCCACAACCCTGACCGCCTCCTGCATCCAGATTCAGCCCTGTGCAGATTTTGAGTATCAGCATGTATCAGCTAAACCCCTCTGAACAGAAAGCCCTGTACCCCAATCTCCCAAACCCAAACTTTTGAAATCCTTGACCTAAACTGTAAACGGTTGAGTCTTAATTAGAATCGGTAAGAAAGACCTCAAGACCACGAGCCTAAACCCGGCACCCACCAAAATATCCTCATCTCTGAACCCCTAAACCCTACCTATAGTCTCCATTGTAGTTCCTTTGTTGGTTAACCAATTTTATGGTTAGGATCCTATAACATAAATTTGGTGAGCCAAACAAATGAAGTACAATGGAGACTATGGGTAAGCCCTAAAACCGCCTTAGCCCATTGAACCTTATACACTCTTAAGTAAGTTCCTACATCCAAAACACCGCAAAAGAGATACACACAAAAACGATTGTCGACCATGGTAAAGTTTTAAAGCGCAGATATAGCCAAGAGCCCCTAAACCGAACGAAAGACCGTTCCGATTCAGGGGCCAGAGTGGCAGCCCGGCGCGGCTCTGCATCTGGGTTTCGAACTGCTCGTCAGTTTAGGGTTTAGGGTTTAGGTTTGGGGTTTAAGGTTTAGGTTTGGGGTTTAGGATTTAGGGATTGCCGTTCAGAGGCATTGCGTTGTCTGTTGTTAACCAATTTCATGATTAGGATCCTATCATATAACTTTTGATAGCAGAATAAAGGAACTACGATGGAGACTCTAGGTAGGGCTTTAGAGTCTCATCCTCTCCTCGTCCAGGCAAAGCTTGAACCCTAAACCCTAAAACTCCAAACCCCCAGACACTCACTGATACCTATAGAACATCGCCCTCTGCTCGGTGCCTTGTCCAAAACAAGGAATTCCAATGGAGGCTATAGGTAACCACTAAGCCGTACGTAGATCGCAGAGAGGCTCTGCGAGGGTCCGACAAGCGTTCACCCGGTCTTTAGAGGGTGTTTTCTCGTCAGGAATATTTATGAGTACGATACTTGTAATAGTGTTATATTATTACAAAAATAAAGATATCGATATGTAATGGTTCGGATGTAATCAGAGTTGTACATTGGATACCTATGACCCTACCTGCAGACCTCCAAGTAGAGTGTAGTGCACTGTGATACAGGATAGTAGCATGCAGTGCAAAACAGTGTAAATCAATGACAGATGCTATCTTGCCAGAGTTTTGAGGACATGTGCCCGAATTACCGGAGTATTGGGTTCCTTGTGTTTGCGCACACGCCCATGTTAGCTTGTGGTCGTAGCATTTGATTAGGGTTCTAGGTTTAGGGCCTAGGGTAGCGTTTCAGGGTTTAGAGGTTTGAGGCTTTAGGGTTTAGTGTAATAGGGTTTCAGGGTTTAGGATAGGGGGGGTTCAGGGATTCCAGTTCATGTCGAGCAAAGCAGTTCCAAGCTCTGAGCCCTAAACCCCAGCCCCCTATGCCCTGAACTCCAAATCACATACATACACGGAGCAAGGTACAACTATAGCCGCGGCATTGACCCACGCTGAGGGAGGTATCTAGAGGTCGCCTGAGACGGCTGTGGGCCTTGGCACTAAGAGGGGAATGCTATGGAAAGGTTGGCAGATGCCAAACTAAATTAGATACGAACAGAATACGAAACAAATAGCAATCAAAAACACGATCTAAAAACCAAGCAGGACATGGGTGGCAGAAAAATACGACACGGTGTGGAAAAGTAGAGGACAAATAGGAGCAAGGGGAAAATAGGGCATTCTCGAAATCCAAGTTTCAACTGTTTGTCCAGTTTGTTCTCATTGTCCTTTGTTTTTCCAATTTTCCATTCCTAGGGGTTCCCCGTGTCTTTTCCCGTTTTCCTAAGAAATTAGGGAACATGAGTGAAGAAAACAGGACATCTTCGATTTCCAGTGCACTTCCTGGGATGTCCGTCCTGTTGTTGCCATGTTTGTAACATTTGTGGTCCCTGCTCTGGCTAACCGACATGTTGGTTTTTCCCCTATTTTAAGTCTGTTCGAATATTTTCCAAGATCGGAACATTTCCATTGGCTTAACCTTAGTACCAGTCTAGCACATGGATTGTCATGTTTACATGGGTTTAAGCATTTAGGTCGAGGCTTTCTTCTGTGCGTGACGGGGCCTGAACCGCTACTGTTTATTGCCAAGGAGGTCGTGATAATTACCCAGAGAACCCAATCCCCCTTAATTAAGGAATATACCTTAAGACCATAATATTAAGGCCCCTATAATTTAAGGCTATATTCCTTAATTAAGGGGTATTGGGTTCTCTGGGTAACAATAACCCTAAACCCTAAACCCTAAACCGTATTAGTTTGGCCCCTAGAACAGCCAGCCGGTCTTGGGGGGGCCCTCTTCTCAGCACCGGCGCGGAGTGACGAGCGGCCCGCATCCGCGGGGGACAGTCTGCAAGTTAAGGGCGTACCTTGACCCCGAAAGTATGCAGAAATGGCCTTGTATAGGTGTTAAGGGCCATTATTTAACGTACTTTTGGGGTGTTTATAGGTATAGCACTCAGGGATCAGGGTTATAAGCCCTGAAGCCTAACCCTCAACCCTAAGCCCTTCAAGCCCTAAGCCAATCTCGGTTTGGAGGCTTCCTGGGGCCAACGCTGATTCCTTCGTTTCAGTCGGTAGGTAACTGTAAGCTCTGCGCCAAAAGGGCCTCTGTAGGGGTTACTATACGGGGCTTTAGAAGGGGTACTCTTGTTTGATTTAGGCATTCTATACCGGCTTACCAAGGGGTCCTGCAAGGGCAAGCTAGCCCTGTTCGGGTCTGTTTGCAGTTGGGGTTCGGCCTGCTAGAGCGGCTGCATGTGCGGTATGTCATAGGGGGTTGGGGCCGGTTCGGGTTCTGGGTTGAAGGTTTGGGCTTTGAAGGCGTGAACTGAGCATGGTGATGATGGCGACCGGTGGTGCTGAAGTTTCTGATGGTCCTAAGCTTGATGGCGGCCATAGTGACTCTCATTAGCCGCCACCAACAGCGATTAATCTCACCATCCCATCGTCATCTTCATGATCATCGCTTCTGCACCATCTTGTCGTCGTCAACATCATCAGCATCACCATCGTCATCATCAGCACTTGCATCATCATCATCATCATCATCACCATCATGCTGGTGATGCTTGGGTCATCACTGTCTTCATCGTCAGACTTGTCAGCATGCTCGCAACAGACAGGTTTAAGCCCACACGCTAACCCCAAAGCTGACAGGCACAGGCCATGAGTCCCCAGACCTTCCAAACTCCCTTGATTAAGGAATGCGCCTTAAACCATATTAGGGATCCTAGTATGACTTATGGTCGTTTAGTTATATCCCTTAATTAAAGAATATACACCGTAAATCATATCAGGGATCCTACTATGATTCAAGGTAATTATATTCCTTAATTTCTAAACCCTAAACCTTAATTAAAGATCCCTACTATGATTTATGGTAATTTATTATATTCCTGAACTAAGGGATTTTGGAAGGTGTGGGTCTGTGCCCTGCGGATGCACCTTTGCGACATGCCACGATAGGATTCTCGCAGCGGCTACCGGTGGCCTCCGAGCATAGCTTTCTACAGACAGTGAGGTGTCTGCTTAGTTCGATCCCTACCTGAACTTAATTGCAACGTTGAGCAATCCCCAAACCCTCAACCCTGAAACCCTGCAGCCCCAAACCCCTTGCCGTTTCACAAAAGCACTAAAATAGGCCTGACAAAATCCCCGAACACAAACCCCTATGCAGGCCGCGAACATCCTTCTTACTTGCCTAACCCGACAAGGTCGTAACTTCTCAGTGCTGTTTTTCCAGTTCCCAATTGAAACACCTGGCTATCCACAGGATTTAACGTAGATAATGGCACTCCGCATTCCCGCATTCCTAGACAAGGCTGTCAATCAAGCGTATCCATCTTGAGATATTCAAGCGACTTCTTTCCCAGCGGTCACCCCCTAAGACGTGGCAAGTCAATGCCTAAGTACTTGTGGGGGTCTGAGTAATCAACACCCATATGGCCTTAGGGTCCTTATCTTAAGTATCCTATACACCCTAAACCCTAAACCCATGTGCAAAGCCCTGTTATAGTTGTTCAGGAGCCTACATTCTCACTGCAGAGTGGCCGAAACCAAAACCTCCAAAATCTCGAGTTCCAAAGCCCCAAACCCACATCTTCAGTTGCTAACGCCTAAACCCTAAAACCCTAAAACCCGAAAAACCTAAAGCTTTAAACCCTAAACCCTGAAACGGGTTTTGGGGCGGTGGCCATGCGATTTTTACCAGCTTACAAGTGCCATAAGCTGAACTTTAAAGTGCATGTAATGTAGGGGCCTTAAGAATTAGAATAGGGTTTTGGGGTACATTGTACTATAACTATAATAAGGAACTCCCAAAATAGTCTTGGTAATTGCCGTATACGGTTTAGGGTTTGGGGTGCTATACTATGTGTGCTTACGAGGTGCCTTCAGGGCTTTTGGATTTTGGGTTCAAGCGCCGGGGGGAATGTAAGTTGTCTAGGATTTGGAGTATACCCTAAACACTGCTATGCTTATGACTCTTATTGTTACTATTCAAACTATTGCAATTGCTAGTATTGTTTTTTAGCTGTCAGTGTTATTAGTCTTCTCATCATGTTTAGTGTTGTTATTGTTGGTAATTATGATTATTGTCAGCATGCTTCTGACTACCAATACTGCTGCTACTATTCTATTTGCATTCTTAATGCTTAGTAATGTCAATGTGGAGCTCGGAGGTCGGCTCAGGTAGTCCGCAGTTGGAAGCTCTTCCAGAAATGGGGGGTGGACGATGTAGGGCTTAGAAGTTAGGGTTCATAGGGTTTCGAGCTTATAGGGTTCAGGGCTTAGGGTGTAGGATTGGACGAAAGCGCTGGACAAAAATCCGGGTGCGACGTGCGGATTTCAACTCTTGAAACTGGGCAAAGACAACACTAAACCTTAAACCCGAAACCTAAACCCTGAACCCTAAACCCTAAATCCTGAACCCCAAGCTCGAAACGTTAACCCCAAGTACTGTAGGGGCCTCAACAATTAGAACAGGGTTTTGGGGTATCTTAGATTATGACAATAAAAATAAGGCCCTAACATAGTATAGGTGATTATCCTAAAATAAGGCCCCCACATAGTGCAGTAGTTATTCGATAATATTCTATAATAAGGCTCCAACACAGTCTAGGTGATTATTCTAAAATACGGCCCCAACACAGTATAGATGATTATTCAGGCCCCTATAGTACACAAAGGCCCCGCACCCAAAGTCCCAAGTCACAAAGCCCTTGCCCCCCAAGCCCTTCTACTCACAAAGGGCTCAAAGTACCTATTTGGTAGGATGTAGGGTTCCACATTAGGAACTCTTTCTATGAGTTGAAAAAAGCATCATAATCACCTATACTATGTTGGGGCCTTACTATAGTATATTATAGAACTATGTTGGGGCCTTATCTTAGAACAATCACCTATACTGTCTTGGGTCTTTATTGTAGTCATAATCGAAGGTTATGACCCTAAACCCTAAACCCTAAAGCCTATAAAACCCTAAGCCCTATATCCCTAAACCCTATAAAACCCTAAGCCCTATAACCCTAAACCCTAGACAAAACCCTATAAAACCCAATAAACCCTAAACCCTAAACAAAACCCTAGCTACGGCCCTACGACCCTTTGGGACCCCTGGGTCTCCCCGGTGGCGCGCTTTTTCCCTTTCCGTGGTCCTACGGTTGATGATAGAAATCCCCATAGTAGCATAGTACCCATAGGCGCCTAAGTAGTTCCTTTTTATGGGTTCATATTTAGAATCCTATAAGGTAATCCCAAAAAGGAACTACTAAGGAGCCTATGGGTAGTAGCGTAGTAAGGACTGTACCATAATTCCCATAGTCTTCGGGTACCCCATAATCACATCATAAGGACTCTACCATAATTCCCATAGTTTAGGGTGCTCAAGGTAATGCAGGGTGTATATCATCAACAGTCGGTCTCTTATAAGAATTATCCCATGCAATTAAAATAGGAGCCCTGTTGATTCTTCGGATACTCGGGATCCCTAAACCCTAAACCCGTGATCCTAGAATTCTTGAGGCCTTAATATTGTGGCGGACGATCCTGAAGCCTTCCTACCCAGAGACCCTCAGCCACGGAAGTGTGTAAGGCAAGATTTATACAGGGCTTGAGGGTCGAATTTGGGGTTTGAGGGTTTGGGGTTGTTTGACGGGTGTCCTACGAAGGCTTCGTGTGGAAGCCAAAGTCCATAAGCCCTTATGAGTCTTATTACGCCGTCAAGATTAAACGGCTTGGAGTTCCCTGGCTGTAACCCTAAACCCTAAACCCTAAACCCCTAAACTGTGGGGGAGTGTGTTTCGTTTCATTTTCCGCCGCCGCCGGCCCCCTCCGCCAACACTAAACCCTAAACCCTCAACTCCAAACCCTACAAGCCTAAACCCACTCCAAAAGGCTCGAGATGGTGGATTTAACGACCGATGTTGTTCATCATCCTCATCCTTCATAATCCTCACTCCCATCCCTCTCCAATTCCCCGCCCACACCCTCCCTCCCGTTCCAGCGCTACTACCACCACCACGACGACGACCGCCACGACAACGTCGCGACTTCTGCTTCGACTTCTGCTTCCACTTCCACTTCCGCTCCACTTCTACTTCTCCTGCTACTCTTGCTACTCCTGCTACTTCTACTTCTCCCGCTACGCCTGCTATTTACACTACTTCTACTTCTTCAACTACTTCCACTCATTGTACCATCTACTACCACTACTACCACTACTACTACTACTACTACTACTACTACTACTACTACTAGGCTAGCGCGC